>JAWQFJ010000800.1:72500-80000 GCA_034096865.1 Theodoxus fluviatilis | reverse complement strand
GGGAGGAGCACAGCCCCAGTCGGGCTCGACTCCAAGGACAGCCATCACTGGAGGTCTGTCTCCTGCAACACGCAGTAGTCTGTGCCGTGCTTGGTTGTGTAATGTAGCACTAAGATAGTGTCCACGGCGATACAGTGTGTTTGTCTTCTGTACAGTTCTGTACTTTGCGGTGTTGTACTTTTCTCGGGGAAAAGAACCTCGTAGTGACAGAATGACGGCGGCTGAGATTATTTTATCTCCGTGCTCTCTCTCTCTCTCTCTCTCTCTCTCTCTCTCTCTCTCTCTCTCTCTCTCTCTCTCTCTCTCTCTCTCTCTCTCTCTCTTTCTCTCTGTACGCAGCAAGGCTGGATTGAATGCAACAGGTGTCTGAGGGTGTGCGTGTGTGTGTGTGCAGAAACCCGGATGGACACTCCAGTTAAAGGGTACTCGATCAAACTACAAAGCGGTTGTCGATAAAATGGCAGAAATGATGTATGCTGCTCACAGATGTTCGGCACCTCTTGGTCGAGTGAAGACCAGCGTCTTAACAGGGGGCCTAGGTGGAGAAGACTGAAGTTTTGAATGGTGGATGGCGGAGCTATGGAGGCCCGATACCAGAAACAGATGTTTGTTGTAATACTCAGTGTCCAAGTCAAGATGCACTTGGGAGCATGAGTGAGCAAGTGCTTGTCCTCTTGTCTGCCCGTGCGCTACAATGCGTATTGTGTGTTATAAAGTTGTGTGTGCTTGCGTGCATGCGTGTGTGTGTGTGTGTGTGTGTGTGTGTGTGCGCGTGTGCGTGCGTGTGTGTGTGTGTGTGTGTGTGTGTGTGTGTGTGTGGTGTGCGTGTGGCGTGTGTGTGTGTGTGAACAGTTTCACTTTTTCTCCAACATCGTTGCATGCGCCATAAAGCCGTCACGCGCGTTAGAACCCATCCGGTGTTACCGTTAGGACCCATCTAGTGTTACTGTTAGAAAGCATCCGGTGTTACTGTTAGGACCCATCTAGTGTTACTGTTAGAAAGCATCCAGTGTTACTGTTAGGACCCATCTAGTGTTACCATAAGGAAGCGAAAGGCCACAAGTCACTTGCCGTTGTCCCACAGTGCATACTAAAGGCTGTCAGCAAACTCACCACCCCAGCGCATAAACGCCCGGAGCAATGCTTTGAAATGCGGAGACACGTTTGCTGGTCGAGCAACAGTGACTTCTGCCAGGCGGAGTGGGCGTGAGTGCCAGCGACACCAGTGTGTTTGGTGTAGTAGAGGCCGCAGTAGTGAGAAGACAACACAGGGCGAAGGAAGTGGTGAGTGGTAGTTGCTGTCACACCAGCGTATGGCAGAGTCATGAGGACCATTAGCATTCAAATGACCCTTGGTAGACAAGAGCGTGGCGTAAATATAATTGATTGAGAAACTGAACTCGACATGAAAGCTGCCGGTGAAACTCAGTCCTGGAAAGTTTACATTGCCCCAGGCATGAGAAGAAATCTAGCACAGAACTCTCGATTGTGCCTTGATTTCTACGTTCCTTTTGGTGTTAACTGGAATCCGTGAAGCTCCGTTTGACACGGAGAAGTTGCATCAGTCGATGCATCATTCTCGACAGCTCAAGGAATGAGAGTGACACGAGGAACAGGAGGAGGAGACAAGAGTTTATCATAAGTGCAGCACCTTCAACAAAGGGAAGGCATAGTCCAGGATAGATTACATTAGCTCGCTATGGTGTGAAAAACATTCAGGTGTGCATGAATGAATAACGAATAAAAGAAGGAACGAATGAAAGTAAACGATAAATATACTTTATTTTCAAGGGTATAGAAACAGGTATCAGATGCCTAAATCAGACACACGCATCTATACAGTGCGCTTGATACAAAATGACACAACAGAGCTGTAAACATGTCAATTTTAAGTATGCAAACTCAACCCATGATACACTTTCGCAATAGCAACATCTTGTGCGTGCTTTCATTCGTACCTGAGAGAGAGAGAGAGAGAGAGAGTGAGAGAGAGAGAGAGATTGATTGATTGATTGATTGATTCTTTATTCATCAAGGATGAAATTGTAGGCATTTCTGCCTATCTTACAAATTGTCCTTGCTCATAAAGAAATGAAAACATGGATAGATAAGAAAAAATACACAGTAGCTAATCTATGTACAACAGATGGTAAGGTATATGAAGAATGTAATCAACAATGACAAAGATTTTAGTAGATGCCTTTGACAACTGTCAGCTCAGTGAGTCTTCAAGTTCAAGCAAATACGTGTCATATGTACAGGCGACACCAGTGAGATCATCTGAATAGATAATCACGTATGGATGCTTTAAAAGACTTCCTGGAAGTATTGTTCCTTAGGTGCATTGGAAGTGTATTCCATATAATAACACCTGAATATGTAATACTGCCTTTGAAAATGTCTACTCTAGGTTGTGGTAGAATGAAAGTGTTGCGAGATAGTGAATGGCTTGTGTGGGGACGAACGAAGAGATCAGTAAGATACTTCGGTGCTCGTGAATGAGCAATTTGTGCATAAGAATGCATTTATTGAGAACGAGGTGTTTTTGGAAGTGTAGTAAGCCAAGATTTCTGATCTTTTCATCCGTAGACAATGTTGAGTCGGAAATGATCAGCTTGGCAGCTCGTCTGTACAGTGATTTAATCTTGTTCAAGTGCACTGCCATGGAGCCATCCCATACAACAGATGCAAAATTAATATGAGAATTTATGTGTGCGTGGAGAGAGAGAGAGAGAGAGAGAGAGAGAGAGAGAGAGAGAGAGAGAGAGAGAGAGAGAGAGAGAGGGGGGGGGGTGTTTATGGCTGAAATTCTACTGGACACAACAGTGATACATATAGATCGTCTTGGTGTCCGGGAATGTAGGCTGGAGGCATGCTACGTGTTATCAGTCAATCACTGATCAGCTTCGACACTGTAAGACGCATGCCTGGCTGTCCCATACTTGCTGGCTGATGGAGGGACACACACTGGGCCGACAGACTGCCTTCGACGATAGGAAACCCGCCTCTGGTTCCGCCAGAGGATCGCGTATGCAGCTTTAGGATTGTTTTTGGGAAAGCCCGCCTCTGATCGAAACTTCGTGAACGCAGATTGCGGTAGCGCAAGGTCCACGACGGCTGCTGACTCGCTGGTGGCTGACGAGTCCAATATGGGGCAGACAGGTCTGACCGCAGGGGCGGCAGACAAAGTCTGGTCTGGGTTGGGTGCTGGGATTTCAGGGTTCTTTCTCTTTCTTCCATTGGTTTCAAGGCGCAGATAAACACAACAACGATGTGGTACAAGAACCCTTTTATGATTATAGGAGTTAACAGGGTGCACATTTTTCTGTGTGAAACTCTTCTACAGCCAAAGAGTGACAGCAAAGAGTCAAACTCCTATTTTTACTGTGTGCTTTTGTTGCGCCTGTAGAAGCCTCTTTAGTGCACAATTTGCAAGCTGTGGTGTCTGGTAATCACAGGGACTTAATTTGCAACTTCCTTGTGTTTAGCTGTTTCATCTGTCGCCAAACACGTGCACACATGATTATGCATTGCCCTTACGATGCCGATACGCAAGCATGTGTACATACTGCACACCAGAACGCACTACGTGCATTGGTAAAGAGCGTTCTTGAACATATTGCTTATAACCTAACATGTTTATGAATGAACACCTGCAATTATAGTGAACGGATATACGTGTACACATTACGTAGTCATAGGTCTGTACATTCTTTGAACCAGAGTCAGTGACTCTGTCTTAGTTCGCGATGAATGCGTAATAGACGTGACCCTTCGCATTACAGCATTGTGCCAAAAATAGCTCGTTCTGGATACTTTTTTCTCTCCACTCTTTATGGAAATCATTCAGATGTCAAAACGTGTTTCCATTTCAAGACAAAAGTTTTATTGATCGAATTAACGCTTGTTTATTGCCTCAACAAGCGTAATTTATGAGTTTTGTGCGAAATAGTCTTAGAACTCTTTAACGGCGTATGTCAGGGAGCAGAGTGCTATCCCACAAGCCTCTCGTGTGACCTTATCAATATTCCTTATGAATATTACGGACGGATTAGTTCCATCACTTGATATGAACTGTTCTAGAGACTCTTTCGCCTACAGGCGAAGTCTCTAGTGGACTAGAATGAGGTCTGTACTGTCAGATTGTCACTGCCGACATGCCGCAGGGAGACTGGCTGTAGACTCAGAGAGTTCACGTGACTTCCTCCCTTCCTAGGACATGCCGAGCAGTCTAGCTGTCCACTGGTTGGGCCAACTCGGAAATGATGACGGCTGCCCGCAGAGAGCGCGTGTTACTGCAGAATGTCATGTCATTTTCCCTTCCTGCCTAGCTAGGCTCTTTGCAAATGTCGCCCTCACCCCCTCCCGCTGTTTCAGCCCCTCCCCCTGTTTCAGCCCCTCCCCCTCCTGTCTCCACTAATCTCTCCCCCCCCTCCCCCCCCCCCCCCTTCCACCCCCCCTCCACCGCGAGCATGCTGGCATATGTGTGTGTGCGAGTGTGTGTGTTGTGTGTGTTTGTGTTTTCGTGCGTGCAAATGTGTATGTTTGCATGTGCGCGCGCGCTCTTCTCGATCTGCACGTTTCTGCTTGTTCTCACTCGCTATTTGTCACTCCTCTCAATATGCAGCTGGCAATTTCTCTTTATCATCGCAGCCGTTGGGTGAGTTTTTCATCTTCCGCGGGATAGAATACAAAATTCACTTTCATCTGCACTTTGCACCCGCCCGTAGCACTTGGGGCTTATTTAAACGCTGTGCACATACTAGGTTTTGTGGGTGGGAGAGCCTAACAGAGAAAGTGGGTAGAGTGCCACATCTCTACCTGCCTCACCTCTGTCTGCCTCGACCCAATAAAACCCACGGCCTGCGGCTAGCGGCGACAGACGGATGGCTGTGATGAGGCAGACCACGAGGCGGACTGCCTGCAGAGAGATCGTAGCCCCCAAGTGAAGGGGAGCGGGCGTTTCCCAGATACACACTCAGCCAGTATTTGCCCAGAAGGAGGGGAGAGGAGAAACGTACTTCCCCCTGGCTTCCCCCCTGCCTCTGTCTCTGTTGATTTTTTTAGAGGGAGAGTAAGGATGCATGCAGAGAATCCCTGCACAGTATGGCGCTATGCACATTGCTGAACGTAATTCACAACACATCCGATCAGCATGTTGCTACGATGAAAAGCGGAGTAGTGTTATGGTTCGTGCACCTACGGAGATCGAAGCTTACTTTGTATGGCATAGCCATCTGTGCACAAATTGGCATGTGGCCACATTGGCGTTGGTACGTCACAATGACTTAGCTCAGTTAATATTAAATTCCGATGAATAGCGGATCGAGTTTTGCCATAGTCTGTGCTTCTACCCACTGGCTGGAATATGGTTCAACTTTGAGTATTCTTATTTTGTCTCAGCAGCAATCACTGAAGATGTTTCATTCACATAGGAAAATGATGGGTCAGTGTGAGCAATGGCTGCAGAACGAAATGTCCACTTCTGTAGAGACGCGGCATTGATTATGATCTCACCTCCGAGCACCAGCTGCATGAGTATGCCTGATTGAACACGCACGTATGATTTACGATGGCTATATAGACATAGCTCACTGGTACACTGAACCCGTCCATTAATGATTCCTCCAGAAACACGTACTCGGCTTTCCCCCATCATTTTCCGGATGTTTCTTCGAAGGTCGTCAAGATTGTAAAGAATGAACACCCTCATTACGTCGGCGAAGAAGGCAGTCCCCTGCTGTAAGGCTGTGCTGTCTCGATTGAATAAGTTCCGAGTTCACTGCTACGCTCAAAATGGGTGGCATTACTGTTTTCCGAAGTATTGGCATTTGCCACACAGCCTCTCTCTTGTGATCCTTCTCTAGCGAGAGCGAGAGACAGACGAGTGCGTAGATGAACGTGGTTATGCACCGAGGGACGACTGATCTTCGACGTGCGAGTGAGCCGACATGAGGTCGCAATGGCTCCTTGGGAAGTGTCAGTGGCGGTGGAACCAGACCGCGCATATTCCCTTTCTGTCTCCATCCCCCATCCTCTCCTCAGCTGTCTCCATCCTCCATCCTCTCCTCAGCTGTCTCCATCCCCCATCCTCTCCTCAGCTCTCTCCATCCTCCATCCTCTCCTCAGCTCTCTCCATCCTCCATCCTCACCTCAGCTCTCTCCATCCTCCATCCTCACCTCAGCTCTCTCCATCCTCCATCCTCTCCTCAGCTCTCTCCATCCTCCATCCTCTCCTCAGCTCTCTCCATCCTCCATCCTCACCTCAGCTCTCTCCATCCTCCATCCTCTCCTCAGCTCTCTCCATCCTCCATCCTCACCTCAGCTCTCTCCATCCTCCATCCTCACCTCAGCTCTCTCCATCCTCCATCCTCACCTCAGCTCTCTCCATCCTCCATCCTCTCCTCAGCTCTCTCCATCCTCCATCCTCACCTCAGCTCTCTCCATCCTCCATCCTCACCTCAGCTCTCTCCATCCTCCATCCTCTCCTCAGCTGTCTCTATCCCCCATCCTCTCCTCAGCTCTCTCCATCCTCCATCCTCACCTCAGCTCTCTCCATCCTCAATCCTCTCCTCAGCTGTCTCTATCCCCCATCCTCTCCTCAGCTGTCTCTATCCTCCATCCTCTCCTCAGCTGTCTCTATCCTCCATCCTCTCCTCAGCTGTCTCCATCCCCCATCCTCTCCTCAGCTGTCTCCATCCCCCATCCTCTCCTCAGCTGTCTCCATCCCCCATCCTCTCCTCAGCTGTCTCCATCCCCCATCCTCTCCTCAGCTGTCTCTATCCCCCATCCTCTCCTCAGCTGTCTCCATTCCCCATCCTCTTCTCAGCTGTCTCCATCCCCCATCCTCTCCTCAGTTGTCTCCATCCCCCATCCTCTCCTCAGCTGTCTCTATCCCCCATCCTCTCCTCAGCTGTCTCCATTCCCCATCCTCTTCTCAGCTGTCTCCATTCCCCATCCTCTCCTCAGTTGTCTCTATCCCCCATCCTCTCCTCAGCTGTCTCCATCCCCCATCCTCTCCTCAGCTGTCTCTATCCCCCATCCTCTCCTCAGCTGTCTCCATTCCCCATCCTCTTCTCAGCTGTCTCCATTCCCCATCCTCTCCTCAGCTGTCTCTATCCCCCATCCTCTCCTCAGCTGTCTCCATCCCCCATCCTCTCCTCAGCTGTCTCTATCCCCCATCCTCTCCTCAGCTCTCTCCATCCTCCATCCTCACCTCAGCTCTCTCCATCCTCCATCCTCACCTCAGCTCTCTCCATCCTCCATCCTCACCTCAGCTGTCTCTATCCTCCATCCTCTCCTCAGCTGTCTCCATTCCCCATCCTCTCCTCAGCTGTCTCCATTCCCCATCCTCTCCTCAGCTGTCTCCATTCCCCATCCTCTCCTCAGCTGTCTCCATTCCCCATCCTCTCCTCAGCTGTCTCCATTCCCCATCCTCTCCTCAGCTGTCTCCATCCCCCATCCTCTCCTCAGCTGTCTCCATCCCCCATCCTCTCCTCA
>JAWQFJ010000800.1:0-67500 GCA_034096865.1 Theodoxus fluviatilis | reverse complement strand
ACTGGGAGACTCGCTTTTAACCTGTTGCTGTCTGGTGCACATTGCGTCCCAGCTCTTCCACAGCGAGTTCCAGCTAAACTGGAAGACTCGCTTTTAACCTGTTGCTGTCTGGTGCACATTGCGTCCCAGCTCTTCCACAGCCAGTCCCAGCTAAACTGGAAGACTCGCTTTTAACCTGTTGCTGTCTGGTGCACATTGCGTCCCAGCTCTTCCACAGCCAGTCCCAGCTAAACTGGAAGACTCGCTTTTAACCTGTTGCTGTCTGGTGCACATTGCGTCCCAGCTCTTCCACAGCCAGTCCCAGCTAAACTGGAAGACTCGCTTTTAACCTGTTGCTGTCTGGTGCACATTGCGTCCCAGCTCTTCCACAGCCAGTCCCAGCTAAACTGGAAGACTCGCTTTTAACCTGTTGCTGTCTGGTGCACATTGCGTCCCAGCTCTTCCACAGCCAGTCCCAGCTAAACTGGAAGACTCGCTTTTAACCTGTTGCTGTCTGGTGCACATTGCGTCCCAGCTCTTCCACAGCGAGTCCCAGCTAAACTTGGAGACTCGCTTTCAACCTGTTGCTGTCTGGTGCACATTGCGTCCCAGATCTTCCACAGCCAGTCCCAGCTAAACTTGGAGACTCGCTTTCAACCTGTTGCTGTCTGGTGCACAGATTCCGCTTCTGCCTCATACCGCTCGTCTGACCAGAAGAAAGATTAAACCGTTTCATTACTGAAGCGCCCGTATCAGCCCCGATTTTCCCAACTTTTTTGTACGATGATGATGACGATGACGACGACGACGAAGACGACGACGACGACTGCCATTTTAAAGAGAAAAGAGTTGCCAAGCTGGCTTTGATTGGAGTCGACGTTGGTGGCGGGAAGAGCATACCAGCACGGCCCAGACGCACGCACTGTTTGATTTGTTTCCATTATCGACCTCGCACACGTGGCGGGGCTTGATAGCATCAGTCGTACTCTGGCTTTTCTGTGATATGTTCCTTCTTATACGTGCACGGAGCTTGAGTGGGGGAAGAAGAGGGTGGGTGGGATCTACGATGATAAGGGATGGTATGTGAACTCATACATCGGGTGCTGCACTGTCTTTGTTGCCAATCGACAGGAACATTGGTGTAGATATGCAATTTACATAGAGAGACAGAGATACACGTTTTTAAGATCAAGCAGTCTCCAGTGTTCATTCTGTAGTCCCTCCGAAAATGCGTTGGGAAGCAGTGCATGGAAAGGTCGCCAATCACAGGACGTGCTGTATGCACCATAATGTCAATTCTGACATTTGAGTCCCTAGTCATCGTATTAATGGCGGTAGGACCCGCATCATCTAAAGCTGTAATGACCGATATGTAAAGCTCTGTCGTAAATGTGTCACAGATGGTCACCACGTACATGATTAATCTGCGGGTGCTGCATATGCAGGATGACTGCTTTGTTGACTACATTGAACCGTCGATGGACACAGGCAAACCAAGAGGATGTACGTGGGTAATGTAGGAGTGATACAACTGCACGAAGGCATCTTCGAATTCCACGCAGGGCTGTTTAACACATCCAGATCATCACGACTGAACAGTGGCATCACGCAAACTCGATTAGGTGCCCGCCTTTTCTATGTACGTCTCACAACCTTGCAGTTCTAGAAGATGGTCCTTGGACCAGGGTAGACTCTATGGAGAACTCCACACTCCTTGGCAAGAAGCAGTTGCAGTGTACACTTTTTACTGCTCTGCTTGGGTTTACTGTGCCGTCTGACAAGGCATGCGTTCTCAAAACATCCAGATGTTCAAAGACTTGCCAGCTTCCCCCCCGGTTCATCTGACCCCAAGGTTCTTCAGCAAAGTCACCACTGTGCGTCTACAAGTCTATCTTCCATTTTATTGCCTTGTTCTGTGTCCTGCTGTCCTATCTGTCCCTTTACCTATTGGAGAGAGACCTAAGATCATACACAGGTTCCAATACGTTGACGTTCTCGTCATTTTGTAGTGAGTGAGCTAACAAACGAGTTATGAATGAATGAGTAAATGAACGAGCAAGCGAACAGATGATTTAGTAAAGGACTGAAGGAATGAGTGAAGTGCTGAACGAATGATTCCACTCTCAGTGTTTGCTGGTATTTAGAATGTGAGTACAGTGTTTGCAGACGGCCAGGTGAGGTGCCCATTATGGAGTCCACCTGTCTGTGTGAGTGCAGGTGCTGCGAGGGGGGGACAAGAACGTGGACATGTACGTCAAGGACCCATACAACCAGATGCTGGACGCCCACTACTGGAAAACAGACGGCGGTGTCGAAAAGGACATCGACATTGAGGGTGGGTCTCGAGCTAAGAGGAGGAGGAGGAGGAGGAGGAGGAGGAGGAGGAGGAGGAGGAGGAGGAGGAGGAGGAGGAGGAGGAGGAGGAGGAGGAGGAGGAGGAGGAGGAGGAGGAGGAGGAGGAGGAGGAGGAGGAAGGAGGAGGAGGAGGAGGAGGAGGAGGAGGAGGAGGAGGAGGAGGAGCATAATTATCATGATCATCATAATCGTCAACATCAACTTCATCATCATCATCATCATCATCATCATCATCATCATCATCATCATCATCATCATCATCATCATCATCATCATCATCATCATCATCATTATCATCACCATCATCATCGTCGTCGTCATTATCATCGTCGTCGTCATTATCATCGTCGTCGTCGTCATCATCATCGTTGTCATCGCATTACCATCGTCATAATTTTCCATATACTGGATGTTGGAGAAATAGAGGAATCGAAGTAATGGCTAGGCAATCACAGTGGTTATCATACCTCATGCTGTGATGGTGAACGTCATTGTGAGAGCTGCGAAAATGTTTACTTTAGGTTACTGGTCGTGTTTTGAAACCTCTTTAGTGACTTGTGTACATGAAGATTATCGAACGGAGACAGTAACTAGTCTGACGCTGAAGATTTAGCATCGTCTGTGGGAATGGTGTCGCAACAACTTCTACAGTTGTCTCGTGTGATTTGTGTGAAGGACATGTATAATTTTGTACAAACAACACCTTAGGTGACCGTGACTCCATGACTGATGTTTATGTCATTCAAATCCTCAGCAACATTCAGGGGGCATGACGTTGAGGAGTTGACTTCTTCTGATGAAACGTTCTCACATCAGCCTCCACTGTCATCTCGTTTGCTGTGTGCGTGTGTGTTTCAGGCGTGTACAAGATCTGCATAGACAACACTTTCAGTCGCTTTGCCTCCAAGCTGGTCTACGTGTACCTGATCACCTTCGTCATGGACGAGTGGTCTCGCTACGTCAGAGACATTGCTGAAGTCGTGGACCTCGCCTCCAATTTCACGGTACGAACTCGAGCGTGCTACAGCCCTGCTGCACCCGTAGTGGTTGTCTCCCTTGACGTCACATGCCAGTCTGGACCAATGGAAGAGAAAGATGGCGTCCCTGGAAACACTTTCCGTCCAGCCGTATACCTTTTGAGAACTTTGTTTTGGATTGTCATCATCGACCGGCTAATCAAGCTGTGCTAATTAAAATTAAAATTAAAAAACTGACCTTGATGATTTCGAAGACGCTGTATGAAACAGATCCCTTTTAGATTTTGAAGTAGAAAAAGATTGGGATTTTTTCCTGCTTGATTAGTATGACGAAATTTTGGGGTCAATGTTTCATGAATTCATTGCTTATGCATGCATTTTTGTATTCGTTTGTCCATGAATTCATTTACTTCGTTTATGCATCATCCGTAGTCATTCATTCAGTTGATGATCCTTTCGCCCATCACTTCGTGTTATTCATTATTTCATTAATCATTCATTCATTTATTCATACGTTTTTCATTCATATAGTCAATGATTTGTTCGTTCAATTATTCGTTCTTTCATTTGTTCATTCGTTTATCACTCATTCATTCGTGTGTTTATTCATTCAGTTATTCATTCGTTCTTGCATTCAATAATTCAATCATTCACTCCTGAGCTAGTTTGCCTGTACACTCATTCCACTGAGGACGAGACGCTCGGAGTTCCGGATCTGTGTGTCTCTTCCCAGGGTTCCCTGCAGCAGGTGCAGGGACAGATAGGGGAGATGCTGCGCTTCCAGGGCATGAGTCGCATGAACGTCATCCGTGACTGGTATCTCATCCAAGACAACAACAACTACGTCCAGTACTGGTAAGCTCGCACACACACACCTACATGTACACATCGCACTACACACACCTACATGTACACATCGCACTACACACACCTACATGTACACATCGCACTACACACACCTACATGTACACATCGCACTACACACACCTACTTGTACACATCGCACACACGCACCTACATGTACACATCGCACCTACATGTAAACATCGCACTACACACACCTACATGTACACATCGCACTACACACACCTACATGTACACATCGCACTACACACACCTACATGTACACATGGCACTACACGCAGCTACATGTACACATCGCACTACACACACCTACATGTACACATCGCACTACACACACCTACATGTACACATCGCACACACGCACCTACATGTACACATCGCACCTACATGTACACATCGCACTACACACACCTACATGTACACATCGCACTACACACACCTACATGTACACATCGCACTACACACACCTACATGTACACATCGCACTACACACACCTACATGTACACATCGCACTACACACACCTACATGTACACATCGCACTACACACACCTACTTGTACACATCGCACTACACACACCTACATGTACACATCGCACTACACACACCTACATGTACACATCGCACTACACACACGTACATGTACACATCGCACTACACACACGTACATGTACACATCGCACTACACACACGTACGTGTACACATCGCACTACACACACCTACATGCACACATCGCACTACACGCTCCTACATGTATACATCGCACTACACACCTACATGTATACATCGCACTACACACATACATGTACACATCGCACTACACACACCTACATGTACACATCGCACTACACACACGTACATGTACACATCGCACTACACACACCTACATGTACACATCGCACTACACACACCTACTTGTACACATCGCACTACACACCTACATGTACACATCGCACACACGCACCTACATGTACACATCGCACTACACACACCTACTTGTACACATCGCACTACACACCTACATGTACACATCGCACACACGCACCTACATGTACACATCGCACTACACACACCTACATGTACACATCGCACTACACACACCTACATGTACACATCGCACACACGCACCTACATGTACACATCGCACCTACATGTACACATCGCACTACACACACCTACATGTACACATCGCACTACACACACCTACATGTACACATCGCACTACACACACCTACATGTACACATCGCACTACACACACCTACATGTACACATCGCACTACACACACCTACATGTACACATCGCACTACACACACCTACATGTACACATCGCACTACACACACCTACATGTACACATGGCACTACACGCACCTACATGTACACATGGCACTACACACACCTACATGTACACATCGCACTACACGCACCTACATGTACACATCGCACTACACTCTACACGCACGTAGCTAGAAGTATATGTATATGCACATAAGGCGCACGCTCACAAGCACAGATGTACACAGACAAACAAACAAACAAACACATATATGCACACATACACATCACGCCACACATTCCACACAGAAGCGTATGCACGCAAGGTTGCATGCACAAAAGCAGAGATACACAGGCAAATACTCAAACAAATACAAATACAAATACTCAAACACACACACACACACACACATAAACACACACACACACACTCACGTACATACACATATACACAAACACACACATACACAAACACACATACACAAACACACATACACAAACACACATACACAAACACATATACACACACGCGCGCGCGCGCACATACACAAACACACACACACAAACGCACATACACAAACACACATACACAAACACACATACATATACACAAACACACACACAAACGCACATACACAAACACACATATATATATATATACACACACACACACATACACACACACACACATATATACACACGCACACAAGCACACAGCACTACACGGCACACAGAGAGCACATTACAGTACGCCGTGTTGTAGACGACTTGGTATAACTTTACACTTTCAGAGACCTGGGCAAATGTTACTGTGCATGGAAACGAGACTAAAGTGTCAAAAATAACAAAATTTGATTTGTCAGTCACAAAATTATTATTTGAAAACATTTTAAAATAGAAAACTACGTGTGTGACACATAATATGATTACTCTTTTTTGTTGTTGTTGCTATCAAGTTAGAGGGAAAATGCGTGAATTTCAACCCCAGACTACTTGACTGGACGTTTGTTCAAACACTGTCCCGGAGTCTTTGGCAAGCTTTGTTATGCATGTTTGCAAATGGCTATCATTTCTCCATGTCACGATCATCTCTTATTTGAGGAAATTTCCCCATCGTCCTAAAAGCAAGTAAAAGATTACTATTTTCGAAATAACGCTCGGGAAATTTCGGAGAGGTTCGTTCTTCATTATTAATCTGTTCTTTCAATCCTCTCTCCCTGCATTGCATTCCCTTCCCTTCCTAAAGATATGTGTACATTCCTACCTTTTTTCTTTCATCATTCCTAACATCCAGGTTAATGTTAAATTAAAACAGATGATTTCGTCTGATTTTAACATTAGACTTTGAAACTTTCTGTGAGATGAACACAAAAAAGAAGATATTAAAATTGTGAAAATGTAACAGAATTCCTCCCCCACGTCGTTGAGGCCTTTCTGCAGGAATTTCACATGTAATTGTACCTCTCTGGGCTTTAACCCACTCACTTATTTAAACATGAAGCCCAGATAAGTTGTGTGGACTATATATAGGCTGGCAACATCTATCATGAGGGAAACTTGTCATCGGGACTATACGTCCCTGGTGGCAATATTGATCGGATTTGATGAGGCTACGGCCTCAAAAGGCTATATCTACAAAAGAGCTTAAAATAAATATTAAAAAACAAGAATGAAAAGCCTCAGGAAGCAGAATTATACATATACATTTATATCTTGAATAGTAAGTAAGAGGATCACTGTATAATTTGTAATAGTAATTAGGTACAAATGTAGTTTATATAGCGATTTATCACCCCTGGCTGGGCCTCAAACTGCTTTACACTTAGTGCTGCTCGAGTCTGTCCGTTGTGGACCTACTGGAGCAGGCCCCGAAAGCTATCTGACCATGACTCCCAGCTGATGGGGGAGGCGTATATAATTGTAGCGGAAGGCTCTAAATGGAGAACTCTCTTCCTTCAAGTGGATAAGACGTAACCATTCGAGAACGCAAAGGGCTTGCTCATGCCCTTGGGCTCATCTTGCCTTCGTTTCAGGTCCATAACCCAAGTGGTGGTCATCGTAGGTACCTGCCTTTTCCAGCTCTACTTCGTCCGTCGTCTCTTCGCCACCACCAACGTCACCCCCACCGCTAAACCACGAGCATGACGTCGTGCCCGCTTGAATGACGTCACAATTAGTGACGCGAGCGCAAGGAGGCGTGCTTGTCGGCCTGCCCACATCATCCCGTTCGTTGCATCTGTGTTCATGTGTGGTGTGAATGAGACAAGTGGAATAAAGTGTGATTTTTGTACGCCATTGTCTGTAATGCCTGGAGCGGGTGGAGAGAGGTAAAGCAGACGGGAATAATAGACACGGATAGTTAAGGGCGCCTTTTCGAATGTGCCGTTTTCCAGTGACGTGAATAGAAGAGGATATTCAGGGAGAGTTAATTCAAAATTGCCGCGGCGTCAGTCGTTATGCAGTAAATGTCGTCTACTACTACTACTATTACTACTACTGCTGCTGCTGATACTTTCTATGTTTGTGCTAATCATTGATACAACCCATCTATTTATTCACGAGGGCATATTGCCAACTTACGCGATTGCCACGCCGATGACATAAAACTGACAGTGGTTACTCGAGGCGAGATTGTAAAATGTTGATATATTTAGTCTTTTTCTGAAAAAGTATAGAGAGTGAGGTATAATGTTCTATGTCTGTGACAGAAGAGCATGTGGAATGTCTCTTCCCTTGTGTTTACATGAATATTTGAAAAAACGAATGATTATCAATTTTAACAAAGACTTTTCTCTAACCCGATATCATAATTGTCTGTACCTATTTGCATTCGCCTGACCGTTTAGTCTTTCCACCGCCTGTCCGACGACACCAGCTATATTTTCATCTTGTCAAAAAATGGGCTGAAAGCAACAATTATTTACAGAAAAAACATACTAAACTTTTAAGAATTATATATGTAACAGTTCTAATGTTACCAAGTAAATTTCAAACAAACAATTCATCGGTGCAAGGTTGCAGTCAGAGACAGACAGACAGACAGACAGACAGACAGACAGACAGACAGACAGACTGACAGACAGACAGACAGACAGACAGACAGACAGACAGACAGACAGACAGACAGACAGACAGACAGACAGACAGACAGGCAGGCAGGCAGGCAGGCAGGCAGACAGACAGACAGACAGACAGAGACAGACAGACAGACAGACAGACAGAGACTAACGGAGAGAGAGACAGACAGAGAGTGAGAGAGAGAGAGCAATTCAGGTTTATTGGTTGTGGGAAAACCTGTGAAATGCACAAACAAAAGTGTGTACAGTTGCATTTTATTAACAACGAAATCTAAGCTGTACAGTCAACACAACAAAGTTTATCACCCGTCTCTCTGATTGTCCTTCAACACACTGAAACATTGGGACGGAAAGCAGAGGCCAGATAAAATGCTGGTCCAGAGATTGTGTCGACTCCTAAGGTGCTCCGCTTCTTCCCTCTTCCACAACTTAACTCGCGACAGAACACGAAAAATAGCAACAGTACATTTCGGACGAACAGCAACCCATTCTCAGTGTGATAGAGTTGCCTCATTAGCAATGTCATATTAGAATATCGTCCTTTTCATTGATTCTATCCCGTAGGGATGATGTTTCAGAGTATCGACATAGAAAGTAACAGAAGAAATGGGTCAAGTTCAGCTTTGAACAGGTACAGCAGATGTCACCAAAAGATGCAAATTGTAGGCTTGAACCTCCTTCGGAGAGCTGGAATGCAAAATACAGAGGTTTCTAACGTCGTATCACAGCACCTGCATTCATCTTCCCAGAAAGCACACATACATCTTGAATGTCGTTGGCTCTTACAGGTTTGAATATATACTTTACACTTACAAATGTGCAGAGCCTACATCAAGATCTACACCTTTCCAAACCAAGCAGCAAAGCACAGGCAACGGTAGTAAGATCTGTGCGGTCTCGCTAAATGACAATTAACCTCTCGCATCGCTCCACCCACAGCCGAATCCTGGAGCGAAAGCACTGTTTCTTTCTCAACGCGAGTCCGCTTCTCTAAGAAAACTGCTGCCACGTGCACACTGCATGCGATGATGACCAGTACACGCGCGCCGATTGGCTGGCGATGCATGCGGTGGTGGTGCTGCAAGAGGTTAATTGTCCTGACTAAACATCCCTAGCTATGCCTTTTCATGCACGCCAGTTTTGTCCCCAGTGGTGGAAGACAAACTTCTCAGCAGTGGCTCCTTGGTCAACATAGATGTTTTTTCAGCCTACCTCTCTCCAGACCCAGCCTCTAATAGTGATGCCATCAAAACTCTCTCTCTCTCACTCTCTCTCACACACACACACACACACACACAGACAAACACACACACACACACACACACACACATTGGTTCAATGGACATAAAAATGACAGTGTGCACAGTGTACACCGTTCACTCGGCTAACTTAATCACTGTTTGTTGCAAATCAAAGTCGTTGCATAAAGAGTCCCTGCATCCAAGGGAACCAGGTCCAAAGTAACAGTTCACAGCATGGACAAAGTGTACATGTGCATACTGAAGTAAACAACAGCATGGAAATAATGGCAGGAATGGGCAATAGAGCTTATGAAACAATAAACCTGTAACAATGCATAATGAGACTCAAACGTAAATCACAGTGACCAATAAACGTACGTCTGTTATCACAGCTGATGTAAATGTTTCATAAGAAAATACGCACTTCATTAGTCGATTGTTAGCATTTTCAAAAAGGACAGAAAAGGTATTACACAAATACAAAATCGAGATGAATAATGACAGCATTCATTATGGATACAGGGTTTGTCCACTGCATATAATCAACATTTCCATACGAAATAATCAGCGACAGATGTATTTTCAACACTGCATGAACTCTGTAGCCTTTTCTAATGTAGTGTTACTTCCTTGCACAGATAGGAATAAAACTACCTTGGGTTAGTGCATTCTGTGGTCCCTGGAACGCCCAGAATCTGCAGTTTTGCTGAGCAAGCAGGCTGAAGAGGGCTGCATATGAATCAAGGCAATTTCCACTCTCAATTTCATACAGTGAGCAACATCAACTTCCTTTCTCCATCTCTGGTTCTCCATTTCTTTCCTTTCTTTCTATCAAGTTTCTATCTGCAGATCCCAGATATATTTTGCTCCTTTGAGTCTCAGTTTCTCTTATTTTAGTCTGCATTCAAGCGGAATGGCAGATGTTAGGCTTGGATCAAATGGATTCAGGTTTCACAGCTTTGGAGATTGTGTATCTTAGACTAAGACGTGCATTATGTTATTTGTGTTCCCCTATTTGTAGAGATTCCAACTTCAGTGATCAGTTCCTATCAGGAGTTTCAAAACAAAACTCTACTAATCAGGAACTGAAAAGTGAATGTCAGATTAACAGTGAACAATAGTGAGGCATTCTACTCCAAAGAAAACCGTACATCACTGTAAATGTCACAGTGTTATTGTGTCGGAAAAGTAGATATTACTGTATACCCGCACTTGCTCTTAAAACATCATGTATACACGTCCAGTGTCACAAGTTCTATGCAACATCTTCAGCAGTATCACAGAAAAAGAGCACAGCCCACTTACCTCCAATGTCTATTTGTTTTTAACATTGAAAAATAAAACTCTAGCCTTAAAAAATGCACATTAATTAAAACAGCTTCATTAAACATGCTTGAAATAAACAACTGAACAACAAATTTAAAGTTTGACTAAAGCATCCATGGAGAACTGGACGAATGGACGGACAGACATTCCACCACTGATATCTTGTCAAATATTAATCATTACAAACCCATTTCTCGTGAGTGAATGAATCACAGGGATATGAAGGTCATGCTCCATTTTTTAGCAATAGGCATACAACAATTAAGATAAACAAATAAATGAAAATCACACCAAAAACGAAACTAAAAGCAATTCTCACTGGGCAACACAGAGTTTCAAGGACTCTACTTGCCAGTGTCAGATCTGCTTTGGGCCCATCTTTACTTCCAATATCACAGGTGCCAGTAAATGCATGCTGGCTCATCAGTTCAAACTGGCCACAAAAAGATTCTCACTCCAGTGCAAATCATTACATGCCACGTGCATGAAAGGTAAATGTTCATACCTTGTGTCCGTGTCATCCAAACCAATGATTCTGAACTACTTATTCATGGAGCACAGGAATGCTGAACAATACTTTATTTTGAGAGGTCCACAAGAATTCATGACCTGAATGTGGCGACCTATATATAGGTCAAATGAGATTTTTGTTGTCAAATATTTTCCCTGCCTCATTCTATAGGAACATGCTTCCTTCAGCTGTAATGAAATGGACCTTGCTTACAATAAGTGAGCGAGTAATTTTGCTCACACCCAAATCCAGACAGAATGACACATTTTGGCACTGTAAAGCGCGACACTTTCCAGTCCTCATTGAGACTTGGAAGTGCAGAATGGCAGCTTCAAGACCCCCAGACCTCAGACTACGAATGTAGATGTTTGATGCAGAACCAGACTGTGGAAGTTCACCAGTACGTGCAATTGTTCATCACTACACTGGCCGTGTGACAGGCATCCTAAGGACTAGTTCCATGGCATCTCCATGACGGCTTTTGTTCTGCAATACCCTGCCCTAGTCTTTGGTCTTCTTTTGCAGACCTTGTGCATACACCTCCCAACAGTGAATCGACTCTCACCTATCAGGATGACAGAATTACTGCCCAAACTCCTTCATCAGTCATCACTGTTCTCCTCCAGGTAGAGCGCTGTTCTGTCCTGCACCCCACACTGCTGAATGCTTGCCCCTAAGTCCATGAACACCCGCTTGGGGGCATTGCAGGCCAGCCGGAAGTTTTGCAGGTCCACGTTGGCCATGTTCTCAGCAAAGGCTAGCACCGTCTGCAGCGTCTCCTCAGGCCGGAAGTGACGTTGGTGACGACGGCCGTTGGTGGGCAGCTTGACTGCTAGTAGCACGCGTGGCTCTCCATCTTGAGGCTCCTGAGGCAAGGAGTGTGGCGCCTCCAGGGGCTGAAACCTGAACACACAAGGCTGTGTAGAGCCTTACACACATGACAACGCAGAACCTTTACAGACTCAATAGCAAAGAGCCGAAACATACTGGCTGTTGTAGAACCCCCATTAACACAGCACCATGGAGCCCGTACAGAGGAGAGAAGGGGAGAGAGAGAGAGAGAGAGAGAGAGAGAGAGAGAGAGAGAGAGAGAGAGAGAGAGAGACCCTGAGAGAGAGAGAGAGACGACCCTGAGAGAGAGAGAGAGAGAGAGAGAGAGAGACCCTGAGAGAGAGAGAGAGAGAGAAACCCTGAGAGAGAGAGAGACCCTGAGAGAGAGAGAGCCCTGAGAGAGAGAGAGAGCCCTGAGAGAGAGAGAGAGCCTGAGAGAGAGAGAGAGAGAGAGGCAGAGAGAGAGAGACCCTGAGAGAGAGAGAGACCCTGAGAGAGAGAGACCCTGAGAGAGAGAGAGATAAGAGACCCTGAGAGAGAGAGAGAGAGAGAGAGAGACAGACAGACAGACAGACAGACAGACAGACAGACAGACAGACAGACAGACAGACAGACACGCATGGACCCTCCACATTAAAGCAGCATGATACTTGTCGACAGCAACACCGCACTAGAGACAGACAGACAAAACCTGCTGGGGCTGTGCCGTGACAAGACACGGCAGTATTTCACCAGAACTAGAGACTAAAATCGTAGCGACTGAGCCAGTGTCCGGGTGAAATCCTCAGGCTCGTTGCTGTAGTTTCTGGGTTCTCTGAACCTGCAATGGCCGTTTGCGTATTCGCACGTGTACACATGGACAGTGTTTCTAACAATGACACCGGACCAAAGGTTTGCCTTAAAACTTTCTGATGAGACCTGCTATTCTGCTAAAGCATATAGTCTATTCGCGGCAACTTTTAGGCTTAGCATCTTAGGGTCTCGGAAACGACTATTGTGAAAAACCACACACCTAGAAAATGACAGACTTCGTGAGGAAGACAATTCCATTAAGCCGTCGTTATCATAACGCGAATTTAAAAAAGATGGTGATTTTACTAAGGGAGTAAACAGTAACCTCTCTAGCGTAAGTTGTTCTCAATGGAAAAGCTTCCTGTTACAATTTCCTTATTTAAAGCATCTCTTTTCTATGGAATATTTCCATCTGTCAACTATTCTATCAAACTTTCTTTCTTTCAAAGCGAATTTCACATTATCCATTTATTATTTCAATGGCAAATTTTCTTTGAATCATCTCATCATTCCGAATATTTCAATAAACCCAGATTTTTCCCGTCCGAGGAATAGAACCACAGCACTGCGCTTCGCACATCGTCCAACACCAAAGCATGCTCGCCCATCTCCGCCTGCCAATAGACATGGTTTCAAGAAGCTAGAAGAGGCAGAGGGGCTGACCGTGTACTCATGCAAGAGGGGAGAGCACTGGGGGTGGGCTGCCAGGAACTGGTATATATTATAGATCAGTTGGAAGGGAAGGGAAGTTCCTGTAAATACTTTTTGTTTTTAGCTTTGGCTCATCCTGAATATGATTCTACAGAGGAAAAGTTCCTGCACATCACTGAGTCGCCTGCTCCTCCACCAAAAAAGCTCTGTCCAGGCATGATGAGGCTCACCTGTCACTGTCCATTTCTACCACGCAGCTGCCTGAACTCTGAGAGCTGAGAGAGCGTCCCGTGGCCAAGGGGAAGTAACTGCTGTTGGA
This sequence comes from Theodoxus fluviatilis, assembly GCA_034096865.1. NCBI lineage: Eukaryota > Metazoa > Mollusca > Gastropoda > Cycloneritida > Neritidae > Theodoxus > Theodoxus fluviatilis. The sequence continues at coordinate 53,302 of JAWQFJ010000800.1, read as the reverse complement.
ACTTCCTGCCGAGGTCTGGCGCTGTAACTTCTCGCCCGCCTCTCCACTGGGACTGGGAATGACCACCTGTCGAGCAAAGCAGAGTGTGTGGTGCACAGCCTCTGGGAGGAAAATGCCTAAAGTACAAAGTGTCTTCGGTGAAATTCTGCTCATTATTGTTCCTACAACCAGAATCTTGCAAAGTGTTCTAGCATCACTGCATGGTGAATAATGTACGGTCACTAAAAGCAAACTCTTAAGAACTTCAACTGTGCCAGTGTAAATACCACAGCAACTGCTGTTTTGTCCGTTTCTTCTCACGCAAATCGCTGCCAATGCAGCTTGAGTTTTGCAATGCGTCTTGTCCATCTACATAATTACTCATCTTGTTTCTGTTCCACAGATCCATCTGTATTCCATACATTTTTTGTCAACTGCAGCTGTTGTTGTTGGTGTGTGTGTTTTTCTCTCTCAACAGGCACTTTGAAAACAAAAAAATGTTGAATCAGCTTAAAAGTGAATGAAATGTGATACATCATTCCTTTGAGATCGGTATCTTTTGTTGATTAGTCCGATACACTTACACCCATGTTTGATACATATAACAACATACAACCAGCTACTCAACAGCAAGCCATGACTTCCATTGGACCAAAATGTCCCCTACAACAAAATGGTCTGTATTTGTGGTCATTCCCATATGTTCATGCCAAAAAGAAAACCACCTCTGTCCACTAATGCAAAGAATCAAAACGAGATTCAAGCTTTCCCTCCAGTATTCATCTCCGTTCAACCTTCCATCCCCAAACCTGATAAGGTGATGCCTTCATGCTTTCCTGGTTGCTAAGGGAAGACGGTTTTCCAAGGACGCTGAGGTCGGCCATGCTTTTGGTAAGGGAAACGTCAAGGTCGTCCAGGACTGGACCCGCCGTGGAAGCGGGCGTGGCGTCCCCTATGGCAGGCAGAGGCTTGTACTTGGAGAAGGAGGAGGGAGGACGCAGGATCGGCATGGATGGAAGTTCCTCTGCAGCACAGCAAGCGAGGCAGGTGAGCTGTCTGACACATGCATAAACACATACTTAAACCCACATGCATTGAAGCACATGTGCCTGCATGGCCATAAACACTGATGTACACACTTGCATATACACACACCAACATATATACATACCCCCCCCCTCTCTGCCTCTCTCTCTCTCTCTCTCTCTCTCTCTCTCGCTCTCTCTCTCTCTCTCTCTCTCTCTCTCTCACACACACACACACACACATACATACACACACACACACACACACACACACACTAACACACACACAACTGCGGCAGAGAGGCCGGTCACTGACAAACAACCTACATGGGGCAATTGCAGCAGATACGAAGGGGAATAACTGCAGCAGATCAGATACAAGGGTTGGGGGGGGTGGAAGTTGGGGGGGGGGGGGAGGGGTAGGGGAGGGGGAAAACCTGCAGTTGACACAGAGGGGATTAGTCCCTGCAGACACAAAGGGGGAATAACTGCAGCAGATACAAGAGGTATATATAGTGTCTCTGGTGGAGTGGGAACGGTGGGGGGGGGGGGGGGGGGGGCGGGGGGGGGGGGGGGGTGGGGTGCGTGGGAATGCCTGCAGTACTGCAGCAGGCACAAAGGGGAATAACTGCAGTAGGCACAAAGGGGAATAACTGAAGCAAACACGAAGGAGGAATAACTGCACCAGAAACAAGGGGTTAATGGGGGTGGGTGGGGGTAGGCTACAGGGAATACCTGCAGTAGATACAAAAGAGATTAACTGCAGCAGACACAAAGGGGAGACAACTGCAGTAGATCAGATACAAGCGGTTGAGGGGGTGGGTGATGGGTGATGGGGGGGTAGGGTAAGGGGAATATCTGCAGTAGACGCAAATGGGACAACGTTAGTGAACCGACGATGGGTTCCTTTCCTACCTTCACCCTCTACGCTGCCGTCCTGGGTGTGACGTCGGTGCGAGGTTTGCACACGGCGCTTGGTGGACTTGGGGCGTGGCTGACCGTCACCTTGGGGCGGGGCCATGTTTGATTGGTAATCTTCGGCCCCTCCCATCGCCATCTGCGCCACCTGCTGCCGAGAGCGTGGAGAGGGGACGTAACCCTCGTCCGAGTCGCTGGAGATTTCTGGTCTGGGACTGTTAGCCCCCAGGGCAAAGGGATCGACATTCACATCACGTGGTGGCCTGAAATGACGTTTGAATGCATGACGTCACTAATGGAAAACTTACAGTCGGTCGTTGAAGTACTTGGACGTAACGGAGGGGTCGCGGGTTAGTTTCCCGCCAGAGGTCGATGAACTTTTCTAATATGCTGCAGTATTTCGGGTCTGTTTTGTGCGTGGTGGCAATGTGCAGTCGTGAAAGTCCTTGCAAGAGCATTTGATTGCATGAATTGTCGGAGACATGTTTTTCTCGACTTTGAAACATCACTGCCATTTTGAATCATGTCTCCAACAGCATTCCTACGTCCCCTGAAAAGTATAAGGAGCTATTGCTTCCGAGATAATAAAATTATGTTCAAACAACGACTTGTAGCACAGTCCACGATTAGCTGCATGTGATGTGAATATTTTTACTCCATCTCAAACGAGTCATCTCGTATCATTAACATAATATACCCGTGCATATACGGGGCTACTGCATACGCTTACAAGCAATCGCATACATGGACACACATGGGGATACACACACAAATACACATGTACTGCCATTCATCCACACATAAACACAAAGATGAACGTGCACACGCACGCATACACACACACACACACACACACACACACACACACACGCACACACACACGCGCTCGCGCTCGCGCATACACACATACATTTTTCCTACACAATGACGTCACACCTACATGGTGGGGGGAGGAGGCCTCTGTCCGAGGCGAGACTTGGGTTGACCTGACCTCTTCCTACTGCTCATGCGCGATGCAGACTCAGACCGTGAGGGAAGAAGTTCGAAGTCCTCTGTGGGGGTCATCCGGGCTCCTGAAGGGGGTGGACGGTAACTGGAGGTTGGTCTTGACGTCATTTCCGCCATTTGTTCCAGAGATGTTAGTTGGCTGTAGCCCGCCATCATGGGGTCGCCTGTAGGAAGAGATGCGTATCTCGAGTCATTCATCATAACCATGGAAAAAGCTTCATCGTTCATAGGTAGTTCAGATAGCCACAAGGGCGTCAAAGCGAATAAAAGCAATAGCTGACGTTTCAATGGAAGAAAACTGGGAAATGTATCAGCTGTAAACCCTTCATTTCATCGCGCCGCCCCCATTTTCTCTTGGCTCACCACCATGCCACAGATAGAGTGTTTTTCGGTGTGTCCCCCCCCAAAAAAAAAAAAAAAAAAAAAAAAAAAAAACAACAACAACAAAACAAAAAAACAACAACAAACAAACAAACAAAAAGCAAAACAAACAACAACAAGAAAACTTTTGCTTCCAGAGCCCCATCCTCCAACAGTACCCATATTCAGCGCATTGTACAGAAGTGCGCTATACAAATGCTATTCATTATTATTATTATTTATTATTATTATTCATTGCCTGATACAAATTTACTTGTCAAAGGTTTCCCAACTCTTTTTCTTGTGTCTGAATAACTTTTACATATTGCCTTGCTATGATGTTTCGTGTATTTTGCAAGTTACAGGTCGGCTGCTACAGAAAGTAAAACATTATTGTCCACATGGACTGCGCATCAGCGAGGCTACGTTGTCTAGGAAACCACCAAACTCGTGCAGCTTGGAGATGATTATTTATATTATTCATTATTAGGTCCGATCATGATCTAAGTCTCTATGAAGAGACCTGATTGAAATTGTGGAAGAGAAGAGAAGCGAGAGATGAGATGAGCACAGCAGAGCTGTGCAGAGCAGGGGATGGAAGGGCAGAAGACAGGAGAGGGAAGGAGAGATCAAAGAAAAGCAGAGAGGAACAGAGGAGAGGAGAGCAGAGCACAGAGTAGGAGAGAGAGAGAGAGAGAGAGAGAGAGAGAGAGAGAGAGAGAAAGAGAGAAAGAAAGAGAAACAGAGAGACAGAGACAGATAGACAGACAGACAGGCAGGCAGGCAGGCAGGCAGGCAGGCAGGCAGGCAGGCAGGCAGGCAGGCAGGCAGGCAGACAGACAGAGACAGAGAGAGAGGCCGTCACTGCCATGCAGGGTTCGAGGATGAAAAGCGAGAGGGAGGCATTTGCAGCGACATTTTGTTTTCTTCATCCTTGGTGTTCTATTTGCTTTTGATCAATCTTCGCCAGTTTCGGAGAAACCATGGCATGATGCTAAGGTCACATGACTGCCTCCACCCATCGCACTCCTACCGGACATGTCCACGCGACTGTCATTCAGCGTGGCCGCGCTGTTAGGCCTGTGACGTCGACGGCTGGAGGGCCGTGGTGGTTTGACGTCATTCTCACAGTAGTTTGTGACGTCATCGAAATCTCCTTGTGTGGAGATGATGTCACTGGAGTCAGTATGACGTCTGCGTGATGGACGCCGGTGACCCCGGGCAGTGGGGGGTCGCTCTGGAATTGTGGTCGGGTCGCTGTGTGTGCGTGTTCCGGCAGACATCTTGGCTATCACTGGGTCAGGTCTGTGGCGGTACAGTTCTGAAGAAGAATTTTTTTATGGTAGTAGTAATAGTAGAAGTAGTAGTACTGATATCAGTGGTAGTAATGATGGCAGTAGTAGTAGTGATAGCGGGAGTAGTCGTGATAGCAGCAGCAGCAGCAGTAGTAGTAGTGATAGCGGGAGTAGTCGTGATAGCAGCAGCAGTAGTAGTTGTAGTGGTAGTAGTAGTAGCACGCGCTCTCTAGTAGCAGTAGTAGTATGAGTAGCAGCAGCAGCAGTAGTAGTGGTGGTGGTAGTAGCACTAGTAGCAGCAGTAGTAGTGGTGGTGGTAGTAGCACTAGTAGCAGCAGTAGTAATGGTGGTGGCAGTAGCACTAGTAGCAGCAGCAGCAGCAGCAGTAGTAGGAGTAGTAGTAGTAGTAGTAGTAGTAGTAGTAGTAGTAGTGCGAGCGCTCGTTGTAATAGTGGCAGTAGTAGTAGTAGTAGTAGTAGTAGTAGTAGTAGTAGTAGTGATAGCGGGAGTAGTGGTGATAGCAGCAGCAGTAGTAGTAGTAGTGGTAGTAGTAGTAGCACGCGCTCTCTAGTAGCAGTAGTAGTATAAGTAGCAGCAGCAGCAGTAGTAGTGGTGGTGGTGGTAGTAGCACTAGTAGTAGTAGTAGTAGTAGTAGTAGTAGTAGTGGTAGTAGTAGTGGTGGTGCGAGTGCTCGTTGTATTAGTGGCAGTAGTAGTAGTAGTAGTAGTAGTAGTAGTAGTAGTAGTAGTAGTAGTAGTAGTAGTAGTGGTAGTGGTAGTAGTGGTAGTAGTAGTGGTAGTAGTGATGTTGGTGGTTATGGTGGTGGTGGTGGTGGTGGTGGTGGTGGTGGTGGTGGTGGTGGTGGTGGTGGTGGTGGTGGTGGTGGTGGTGGTGGTGGTGGTGGTGATGATGGTGGTGGTAGTGAAAAAGTAATGGTAAACATTTGGTTTTATCCCTCCAGGTTTACTGGAGGTCCTAGAGACTTTATCTGTCTGTCTGTCTGTCCCGACTTAACGGCTGATATCTAAAAAATTCCTGGACGGATTTCTTTGACAGATAGATAGTGACAGATAGTGACAGACAGATAGTGACAGACAGATAGTGACAGACAGATAGTGGCAGACAGATAGTGACAGACAGATAGTGACAGACAGATAGTGACAGACAGATAGTGACAGACATATAGTGACAGACAGATAGTGACAGACAGATAGTGACAGACAGATAGTGACAGACAGATAGTGACAGACAGATAGTGACAGACAGATAGTGACAGACAGATAGTGACAGACATATAGTGACAGACAGATAGTGACAGACAGATAGTGACAGACAGATAGTGACAGACATATAGTGACAGACAGATAGTGACAGACAGATAGTGACAGACAGATAGTGACAGACAGATAGTGACAGACAGATAGTGACAGACAGATAGTGACAGACAGATACAACACAGTGCGATGGCGGCACTGACTCCACCTGGGGAGTAGTTCTATCCAACACTGGCTACAGCTGCATATAAAAGGATTGACGGCACTGCGGTGAGCCACCGTTGCCCTCGAGGGTGTCCTGTTTTACTCCTGGGTAGGGAGAAGCAATGTGAGTTAAGCACATCGCTTTAAGCATGCGATTTCAGGATCGGCACAGTTTAGAATGCCGCACTCACTAGACGCAAGCAACTGCAGGTCAAGCGTGCTGACACTCAGTCACAGAGCTGTGGTATTAGCAACAGCAGCAGTAACAGCAGTGGCAGTAGCAACAGTGGCAGCAGTAAGAGTAATAGCAGCAGCAGCAGCAGTAGAAGTAGTAGTAGTAGTAGTAGTAGTAGTAGCAGCAGCAGCAGGAGTAGCAGTAGTATAGTAGTAGCAGCAGCAGCAGTAGTAGTAGGAGCAGCAGCAGCAGTAGTAGTAGCAGTAGTGGTACTAGTAGCAGTAGTAGGCCTAGTAGTAGTGGTGGTGGTGGTGATGGTGGTGATGGTGGTGGTGGTGGTGGTGGTGGTGGTGGTGGTGGTGGTGGTGATGGTGGTGGTGGTGGTAGCAGCAGCGGCAGTGACAGTCATCACAAAACATGCAGTCATTTAACCACAATAAAGGAGATCACCTGAACTCTCAACACACCTTGGAAAAGTAATGATAATAAAAGATTACGACCATAATGACAAGTTCATGGTGGTGGTGGTGGTGATGGTGGTGGTGGTGGTGGTGGTGGTGGTGGTGGTGGTGGTGGTGGTGGTGGTGGTGGTGGTGGTGGTGGTGGTGTGTGTGTGTGTGTGTACATGAATACTACCGTGGGCAACAATGTCAGACACAAACAATAACAATGGCAGCAACAATAAAGTGTCGCCAATGGTATCAATGACGACACAGCAATAACAAGAATGCGTACTGAAATGAGAAACATTTTTTAACAGAGCATAACCGTTATGGAGATCAACGCAGGCAGTCGATGCGTGATGCACTCCAGTACACTGGAGACTTCTGCCGGTAAAAGAGTCTCTAGCACAGTTCATATCACATGATGGAAGGATTCTGTCCGGAATATGCATGAGGATCTCACACGAGAGGCTTGTGGGATAACCCTCGCTCCCTGGCATATGCCGTTAAAGTAGTTCTAAGACTATTTCGCACAAAACTCATAACTTACGCTTGTTGAGTCAATAAACAAGAGTTTATTCGATAAAATAAAATGTTTGTGTTGAAACGGAAACAAGTTTTGACATCTGAACGATTTCTGTAAAAAGTGGGGGAAAATAGCATCCAGAACGAACTATTTTCGGCACAATGCTGTAATGCGAAGGGTCAAGCCTATTATGCATTCATTGCGAACTGTGCCAGAGTCACTACTGACTCGGGTTTACAGAATGAGCGTGATGTTCATTTTGTAGAGAAAGATACGTCGGTCGCTATCGCGGCTTGCCCCGTGGCAGGCAGTGGTAACGGAAGAACGGTCGAGCGCTAGCGATGTGGCCCAAGGCCTGTTCCGGAGGGCGAGTGCTAGTGATGTGACCCAAGGCCTGTTCAGGAGGGCGAGCGCTAGCGATGTGACCCAAGGCCTGTTCAGGGGGGCGAGCGCTAGCGATGTGACCCAAGGCCTGTTCAGGGGGGGAGCGCTAGCGATGTGGCCCAAGGCCTGTTCAGGGGGGCGAGCGCTAGCGATGTGGCCCAAGGCCTGTTCAGGAGGGCGAGCGCTAGCGATGTGGCCCAAGGCCTGTTCAGGAGGGCGAGCGCTAGCGATGTGGCCCAAGGCCTGTTCAGGGGGGCGAGCGCTAGCGATGTGGCCCAAGGCCTGTTCAGGAGGGCGAGCGCTAGCGATGTGGCCCAAGGCCTGTTCAGGAGGGCGAGCGCTAGCGATGTGGCCCAAGGCCTGTTCAGGAGGGCGAGTGCTCGCGATGTGACCCAAGGCCTGTTCAGGAGGGCGAGCGCTAGCGATGTGGCCCAAGGCCTGTTCAGGAGGGCGAGCGCTAGCGATGTGACCCAAGGTCTGTTCAGGAGGGCGAGTGCTAGCGATGTGGCCCAAGGCCTGTTCAGGAGGGCGAGTGCTAGCGATGTGGCCCAAGGCCTGTTCAGGAGGGCGAGCGCTAGCGATGTGACCCAAGGCCTGTTCAGGAGGGCGAGCGCTAGCGATGTGACCCAAGGCCTGTTCAGGAGGGCGAGTGCTCGCTGTGCTCGCCTCGTGATCAGACGGTTTTGCGGATTTTCAAAACGCTGCTTGCAGTTTCTACTTCTACCACCACCACCACTACTATTACTATTACTACCACCACTACTACTACCATCTCCGTCGTAGCCACCGCCGCCGCCGCCGCCGCCGCCGCCGCCACCACCAGCATCACCGCCACCCACCACCACCACTACTACTTCCACCGCCACCACCGCCACCTACACCACCACCGCAATCACCATCACCACCACCACCACCACGCCATCTCCACCACCGTCACCTCCACCACCACCACCACAACTACTTCCACCACCACCACTACCACTACTTCCACCACCATCACCATCACCACTACTTCTACCACCACCATCACCACCACCACCACCACTACTACCACCACCACCACTACCACCACCACTACTACCACCACCACGACTACCACCACCACCACCACCACCACTACTACTACCACTACTACCACTATTTCCACCACCACCACTACCTCCACCACCACCACCACTACTTCCATCACCACCACCACCACCACTACTACCACCACCACCACTACCACCACCACTACTACCACCACCACGACTACCACCACCACCACCACTACTACTACCACTACTACCACTATTTCCACCACCACCACTACCTCCACCACCACCACCACTACTTCCATCACCACCACCACCACCACTACTACCACCACCACTACTACTACCACTACTACCACTATTTCCACCACCACCACCACTACCTCCACCACCACCACCACTACTTCCATCACCACCACCACCACTACTACTACTAGACAAGCCGAAACTAGAAGGCCTATCCATGATACGAGCACAGCACACGCTCATGAACACACGCTCATGAACACTCGCTCATGAACACACGCTCATGAACACACGCCAATGAACACACGCTCATGAACACACGCTCATGAACACACGCTCATGAACACACGCTCATGAACACTCGCTCATGAACACACGCTCATGAACACACGCTCATGAACACACGCTCATGAACACTCGCTCATGAACACACGCTCATGGACCAACACACGCTCATGAACCAACACACGCTCATGGACCAACACACGCTCATGGACAGGCCCCCCCTGTCCCGATGCCCCTCTGTAGCTAGTATAATAATGGCTGCTTGGGGCCGCCCCTGGCTGAGCTACTGGAGCAGGCCCCGCAAGCCCCGTGCTCTTTGACTGCAGTGTACCGTCTCTTGGGGTGTCAGTGTCAAGTTAAAATGTTGTGAACTAGAGTCCAATGATGTCCATACACGTATTTACAGTTTCCCTGGGAACTTTTGAAATAGGAGTACTTTTGACGCATTAGCAGATGGAATGCTTGCGTCAGTAGTCGTAAGTACTATGCTGTCTCCCACGACATAATATGTTCTCGGCATTTATTTAAAAAACCTTCTAAATGATGTGGTCAACATTCCAATTTTGCACTTGTGACACACAAATGCTGCCGTAACTCGACGACATGTTGATTACAGTTCACAGCTCTCTCTCTCTCTCTCTCTCTCTCTCTCTCTCTCTCTCTCTCTCTCTCTCTCTCTCTCTCTCTCTCTCTCCTGGTTGATGTGATAATAAGGTTTAGATTTGGAATCAATGGTTTACTCACTAACAAAAGATACAAAAGAATACCAGACACAAACTGTCCATTATGTAAAGAAAAAAAGAATGAAGAACACTTACAACTAACATGTCCTGCATACAATGAACTAAGGAAAAAATATTTAGAACGATTCCATGTTATAAAGTTTAAAATCTATGGCTGCAAAACTATGATGAGGGAAAGAATGAAAAAATGAGAAGGTCACTTGCGATGTACACTTTATATGCCTTGAGGCTAAGAGAAGAAATACTGAGTGGGTAGACAGATGCGTGGATTTATATGTACGTGGACTACAAAAATGTCGTAACGTGCAAAAGGGAACCTATCCACCCAGATGTATTCATGAAAGAACAGTTTGCATGAATATCGTTCTGTACAGCAATGTATACTTTCCTTTATTAAACTACTTTTTAATGCAATGGGCCGCTAGCCGCAAATAAAGTTCTCTCTCTCTCTCTCTCTCTCTCTCTCTCTCTCTCTCTCTCTCTCTCTCTCTCTCTCTCTCTCTCTCTCTCTCTCTCTCTCTCTCTCTCTCTCTCCTCTCTGTCCTCTTGTCTGATCTTACCAGGCGCTCAATACGAACATTGATATTTTTATAAATGTATATGTAATAATTTTTACCTTGCTGTACAACTATTTCATTTCATTCTAAGTGGAATTATATACTGACGAGATATGATATGTCACTTTCTTTCAGAAGATAATATTCTGTTGTGACTAAAACTGATACGTTCATGTTTTACAATTGTACATATGTGTATATTCCTACGTGATGGGTCGTCGGCCGAAAATAAACAATCAATCAATCAATCTCTCCCCTGGTGCTGTGAGATCAATAGTCTGAGCTGGTGATGATTTACCCCAATAGGGATAAACCTTTCAGACATTTTTACATGATTCAAACTGAGCTTGCTTTATACTTATATTAGTTTAGATCGATTTATAAAAGTATTTTGATAATTGCGTAATATCTCAACATTGGTGTGTAGCAACACACGGCCATGTTTCTAAGTTTCTTTCTTTCTTTCTTTCTACTCCTCGCACAAAGCGCGCGTAAAGATCATTTTCGGCACAAACAACTATATCTTGACTCATTTCCGTTTTCACTCAGATCAAATCCTCCTCCTCCTCCTCCTCCTCCTCCTCCTCCTCCTCCTCCTCCTCCTCCTCCTCCTCCTTCTTCCCTTCACAATGTGCATTCAGCATCACAGCGGTCGAAAGCAGATCGAACAAACATCCTCGCACTGCTTCAGTAGTGATTACAGGCAGACAGTGAATAACCCATGAGCTGTCTATCAGTTAGAAGGGCTCCCCTCTCACCAGTCTGGGAGGTCTCGAGCCTGGAACCTGTGGTGTGTGCGTGTGTGTACGCGCGTGTGTGTGTGCGTGTGTGTGTCTGTGCGCGCGTGTGTGCGTGTGTGTGTCTCTGCGTGCGTGCGTGCGTGCGTGTGCGCGCGCGTGTGTCTGTGTGTGTGTGCGTGCGTTCGTGAACGTGTGTGCGTGCGTGCGTGCGTGCGTGCGTGTGTGTGTGTGTGTGTGTGTGTGTGTGTGTGAGAGAGAGAGAGAGAGACACAGAGAGAGAAGAGAGAGAAAGAGAGAGAGAGAGAGAGAGAGAGAGAGAGAGAGAGAGAGAGAGAGAGAGAGAGAGAGAGAGAGAGAGAGAGAGACAGAGAGAGAGAGAGAGAGAGAGAGAGAGAGAGAGAGAGAGAGAGAGAGAGAGAGAGAGAGAGAGCGAATAATATGTATAATGTGTGTACGTGAGTGTGTGTGTGCAAGCGTGCGTTTGCGAATGCGCATGTGTGTGCGTGTGTGCCCGCGCGTCTGCTTGTTTCTTATGACCTGACAGGAGGAAGATGAGGAGGAGGGGGGGGGGGGAGAAGGAGGGGGGGAGGAGCAGGGGAGGGGGGGGGGAAGGAGAAGGAGGAGGAGGACGACGACGAAAGCATAAGCACTTTGAAGAACAGGATTAACAATAGAATCAGAGGGAGCAGGAGCAGCAGCAGGAGTAGAAGGTTACACGGACGGGTAGGAAGAATGAAGGTCGCAACAATCGAAAGAAAGATGGTCCGACATAGGCTTGATGGATCGTTGAACTAACTGACACTCAGGCAGGTAGAAAGCAGACAGACATGGCGGCAGAGAGTTAGACAGAGATACGCTCATTCGCAACTCGCAAGCAGTTAGGCAGGCAGACAAGCAGAGAGGAGACACCTACACACATATGCGCCCGTGCACCGCACGCACACGGACACACACACACACACACACACACACACACACACACACACACACAATCGCATGCGCGCTTACGTGCACACATACTTCTTCTGGATGTCCGTCACATGTGACGACGATGTCAGTGACACCGCAGTCCCTACTGCAATGCACAGAGGCGGTGGCAGATCAGGCATGCGACAGCAGCTGCAGGGTTTATTCTCCTCTTTCTGTGGGCAGTGCGTTTTTCATCAAAGCTCAGCAGCAACCGCTCCTGGAGGGCTGTGACAGCCTGGGAACCAGCCGAGCGCCAGGCACTTCAGTCTGATGCTAGGGACTCCCAGTTTGTGGCTGTAGTGATGCATGCTTTCAGTGTGGTTCTTAACCCATCCTTGAAACGCTTCCTTGGCCCTTTATGGATCCTTGGTCTTGTAGCTAGCTCTGAGAGGAAGATCATTTTGGAGAGGCAGTCATCTTTCCTCCTCACAACGTGGCCAGTCCAGCGCAACCGGGCATTCCCGATGAGAACTTTTGTACCTCACAAATGGGCCCGCAGAAGTACCTCAGTGTTGGGATTTTGTCCTTCCACGATCTCTTCCTCATCTTGTGGAGGAACCGTGGTTTGCTGACAGGATAGGATGAGGCAAGCTTTATCTGAGTCATCTTTTCTATACCTTCCTGATGTGAGGGGAGCAGTACTGTCCCTGAGGAGGGTTGCTCCGTCACCAAGGTGGCTGCCGATCTCCACTCGTGCCTCTAGTGAGGAGAGCAACCATCCTACCCTAGCCGCCTGGGTGCAGATCTGTGACTAGCAGCTCCTGGCGCCGTGTTACACCAGCTGCCATCACACATCGCCTCAGGACTTGGTAAGGCGAAATCATAGTTGGTCGATTGGCGTCACTGAATCCTGGGCAAGAAGGAACTATGGAGGCCGTGTGTTGCCCACACACCAAGAGCCCCTTCTTGGTCCGCCCGCTGATGACAGAAGGGATGCAAGCTCCACGTTCTGACGACAACCTGGACTGCAGGAGTTGCCGGGGTAGCCGTGGCGTCCAGCACTAACCCGCCTTGGGGGCTCCACTCTGGAGTTAGCGTAGGTTTACTCCCATGGTCTTTGCCTCTCATGAGGCTCCCTCAAGGCAGTGGGGCTCGGGAGACAGTTAGCCTTCTCCTAGACTGGTTGCCAACCAAGGCCAGATGACCCCAGTCAGCCCATTCTCTCCGTTATACTGCCGAGGGTCGGATCGCACCTGCAAGGACTTAGTATTAAAAAACAAACGGGGGTCCATGTGAGAGTGTCTCTGTAAGTACATTTGAGTAGGAGAGGTCATTTGCATGTAGGAGCACACGGCAAGTGCAGCTACGGTTCACTACTTCCGGATGGGAGAGCCTCTGTGTTACGCATCTTTATCCATTTGTTGAGCTGGACATGGACCGAGGCCTCAGCTCAACCCCCAACACACACACACGAGAGAGAGAGAGAGAGAGAGAGAGAGAGAGAGAGAGAGAGAGAGAGAGAGAGAGAGAGAGGCAGACAGACAAAAACAGGGCAGACGGGCAGACAGACACACATACACACAAGCAGACACACACACAAGCAGACATATGCAGATGGACACGCAGACGGACATCGGGGGTGTGGGGTGGGGTAGGGAGTGGAGGGGGGTGTTGGGGGATGGAGTGGGGGATGGAGTGCGGTGGGGGATGGGATGCCCGGGAAGTACACGTGGTGACACAGCTAAGTGCTGCAGGCTCTGGCTGATGGTGCAGACGTCTGTTGTAGTCAAGCGAACAAAGAGCAAGAGGCGCAATTAGTTGAAACTGTGTTTCTGAGGGAAGGGGAACGAGCCACTCGAGAGCACGGACCAGGCCACCATCCATCCAAGACCTTGCTGAAGCCAGGAGGGCAGTGGGAGCTCGGCGTGGACCTGAAGGGAAGACCAGGGACCACCAAGCCATCTTCAGGTCTGACCAGTGCCGAGACATGGCCATCTGGTTCAGAAAGTAGACAAACATGGTACTGGCTGAACTCACAATACCAAAGGAAGTTGACCAGGAATGAGGACGTAGAAAAAGAAGAAAGAAGACTTTCGCCCAACTTCAGGTAGTTATTCGCATAGCTTTCAGAGCCGTAGGCTCCTTCATCAGTGCAGGAATGAGGACAATCGACTGTCGTGCAGGGAGCGCTGGTGGGACTGCAGAGTGCTCCAGTCGAGGCTGGCTGCAGTAAGTTCGTGGGACGCACTGTTATCCGTTTTCTGCAGTGATTGGGGGCTGGGTCCAAGGTCATCCGACATGTGACAGGTAAGCCGCAGGAAACTGCTGAGGTTGCTCCACTATGGGTGTGGCAATAGAGTGGGCACCATGTATTGGCAGCCACCATTACTTAGTGGACACTCCCTGGTGGCGTTCTGCACTTCTTGGGGCCGCCCGTGGTACAGTTACTGGGGATGGCCCCGAAAGCTCACTGATCACAGGTTCCAGCTAAAGAGGGGGGTGTCCAGCGGCAGCAGCAGTATGTAGCTCACCCAGTCACCCAGACACGCTGACGGACAACGAGGGTGGGGACCGGGTAGGGGGGGGGGGGGGGGAGGGAGGGAGGGAGGGACGGAGTAGACGGAGGGACGGAGGGACGGAGGGAGGGAACGAAGGGAGGGAGGGAGGGACGAACGAACTGGACGGAGGAACGACGGACGGACGGACGGACGGACGACGGTGACGGACGGACGGGCGGGAGTGGGAGGGAGGGAGGGAAGGGAGGGAGGGAGGGAGTGGAGGGAGGAGGGAGTGGAGGGAGGGAGGAGGGGGGAGGGAGGGAGGAGGGGGGAGGAAGGGAGGGAGGGAGGGAGGGAGGGAGGGAGGGAGGGACGGCGGACGGACGGACGGACGGACGGAGACGGACAGACAGACGGACTGAAACAGAGACAGAGACAGACACGGAGGCACAGAGCGACAGAGACAGAGGCAGGGACAAAGACAAATAGAGAGGCAGAGAGAGAGAGAGAGAGAGAGAGAGAGAGAGAGAGAACGAACAAACGAGAGAGACAGACAGACAGACAGACAGACAGACAGACAGACAGGCAGGCAATCAGGCAATCAGGCAATCAGGCATGTAGGCAGATAGACAGAGACAGACAAAGGCAGAGAGAGAGAAAGAGAGAGGGGGATGGATGGGGGGAGAGGGGTGGAGGGGATGGGGTGACGAGAGGGGGATGGATGGCGGGAGAGGCGGGTGTGGGCGGAGGACGACAGGGAGACGAGAGAGATGAGAGGAGAGAAGTGAGAGACGAGAGAGAAGAGAGAGAGAGGGAGAACGAGACGGGAAAAGAGAGAGGGAGATGAAGACAGAGAGAGAGAGGAGATGGAGGAGAGAGAAAGGAGCGCAGAGAGCGAAGATTAGAGGGAGAGAGAGAGAGAGAGAGAGAGAGAGAGAAAGAGAGAGAGAGAGAGAGATGCATTGTTCAAATCGGTTGAGGTCATTCGACTGCATACAAAGCAGCAGGTGTTGAGCCATTCAAGCACAACAGAACGTAACTAGAATAGGGCTGCTATAGTACTAACATTTAGTAGGAACCTGGCTGAAACCATTCGACTGTAATTGAACGTACGTTTGAATGTAAACACTCCATGCATACACATTCAGAAGCCAATACTCACTGAACTTTGCCGATATTCGCAACGTCCACTAATTCTCTCCACTCTCACCATACAGGTATGTGTGGTGATTAGTGACTGTATGTAGCAATCCCAGCTGCTCAGGGTCACATCGGGATCGGGATAAAGTCGTGGAGCGGAACAGGTCACCGGTTCTTTCTGAGCATTCAGCAGCCAGCAAGGATTAACAAGCTTAGAGCGCGCGTTAGTGGGCGAGAGTGGGCAGACTAATTGCCAAGGCTTACCTCGGCAATCAGCCAAAACTCACGATTAAATTGCGACGAATCTCGCGGCAAATGCAAAAAAAAAGAGAAGAGATTGTTTGTTTACATTCTCAACGGAAATAAAATCGCCCAAAGCAACAGGAGAAGAACATCGACACGAATACAGACCTTCGGTGCCATGATAGTCAAGGACAGAATCCGAGGGGAGCTCATCGGCTAGGATCACATCGACCGCTGTGCCCAAGGACTTGGCGTGGTATCTTCCATGACGACTAGGGGGGCGAGCGGACGCCATGTTGGTATGCAGTTAATCGTAGATTTCATTGGTTTCCAAAACTCACGGTTATTTAAAAAAAATGTTATTCCATCGTTCAAGACTGAATTATTATTTTTATGAATTCAGGTATTGCACGGGATGTGATAGCATTTTTTCACGTGTTGCATAGTCATGACTCGTGTTGATGCGGGCCTATTAATTATTGCACTTCCTGTCGGGCGGCTTGAGTTTGTTTACTGCACGTGTTAGAGCGAGGAAACCTCAGACATGCTCGGCGACTTAATATCGGGATCAGAAAAGTCAGCACTTGTCCTCTTGGAAGGTAGATTCTTTACGCAGCGATTGATTTATTATGGAATTTACGCGTTCTTTCTCTGCTGTGCGATAGTGTTCGTAAACGCTTAACTTAGTATGCTGTATTTGTTTTCATGTTTAAATGATCATGTTATGTTATCGATATTGACATGTAACTGTAACTTACAGTGTAAGATTAAGGCCTATATCTCCAACGGTAAAACACCGATGATTTTGCAGTGTTGCATTAAACAGCTTATGCGCTGTTAGTTTTGTAAGGAGTAAGGATTAATTTAAAGATGTATGCTAGATGTGGGTCTTACTTTTTGCATGGATCTAGGAGCGAAAAGAAATAACACATGCAATAAAGGAAATTGAGAAAAGCAATTTTGCTTTTATTCAACCATTATTAACGGTCGATTCCGGCACGGTATTTTTCTATGGATTGTTCTGTACCGGTTACGGTGCCTTTATATTCAATGTCATACATTTATTTAACTGAAGCTACAGAAGCACTTTTTCCTTTGTTGAAGATGTTGTGGATCCGGACCTCAGTGGGGATTTTCTGCTGGTTCCCTTCATTCAGAGTTTGGGACACAGGTAGGGCAAGAATATATTTGTCATATGATGATTTTGATCACCTGGAATTACATCAAATGGCGTGGTAACAGTTCGTTGTTCTCAGAACACATGAGATGTATTCAGAGTGTAAACGAGACCTGACCAGTGCTATTGAGTATTGTAAGTGTGAATTCCTCAGTGCATCCAAATGCCAGTGGCAAGGCTTAGTGGTCTGCTTGTCTTTGTCAAGAGACCAGACAGCAGACTGAAATGCTGGATGATCTGATCTGCACTGGCTATGCTAGATCACACATTTCTGGAATACTTTGTTATTGTTGATGCTTTTGTTGTTGTCCTCTAGTATGATAGCTCTAGCAGCATCGTGTCTGCATTAACTCAACATGATAAGTAAAAGTTTACCTTTGCTGAGTTGGAACAGGTAGGAATCAGTTTGACTTTTGTTGCACTTCATCATGTATAAGTATGAGGTTTCTCTTAATACGAAATCCCCAAGTTATGAACATTGGATTTGTTATGGTTGTTTCAAATGGGACAAGAATAAATCCACAAAAATGTGTGTGTGTGTGTGTGTGTGTGTGTGTGTGTGTGTGTGTGTGTGTGTGTGTGTGTGTGTGTGTGTGTGTGTGTGTGTGTGTGTGCATGTGTTCATATTCCTCCTTTTTTATTTGTGTGGATTATACTTTCTATTTGAGAACTTTGCTCTTCCAGACTGGATCTGGTTGTGCTTCTCTGCTTTGAGAAGCTCCCAGAATTCTACACATCAGTGCCATGTTTGAAGGAACTGGGTTCAAAGTAAGTTTTGTCAAAACAGAAGTAGGAGTGTTGATGTCACGTGTTTCTGTCTTCTCCAGGGCAAAAAAGTTTGAGTGCCAGAGTATATTTTTATTCATGCATGGCGACTGCAGATGTTTGTGACTGTAAACAGGGAGTTTCATTGAGTTCTGTTTGTCAGCAAAGATCATGTTGGTTGCCATAGGTTAAAGAGATTGACATTAGTGATATGGGTATTGTAATGTTCACATGAGAGACAATGCAGGCTGGAAGAACTCTTACACCTAGATTGATCAACACAACAATATTTGTGATTTTATATCTCACTATATAAAACCAAATCCTGTACCTAGACCATGCATGACCTTTGAAAGGACTGCAGGGTGATCACCATACAGTGAGGACTAGACTTATGTCAAGTGTTGCCTAGGCAAACCAAGGGGTCATCACCTATGTAGTGTAGTGTAATGCAATGCAATTTGATGTAGCATAGTGTAGTGTGATGTAATGCAATGCAATTTGATGTAGCATAATGTAGTGTAATATAATCACAGTAATGCAATGCTCCTTGACATAATGTAGCGTAGCATATTGTATTGCTGTATGCAGTTTGACATAACATAGCATAATGTAGTGTAATGCAATGTAATTTGATGTAATGTATTGTAGTGTAATGCAATGCAGTTTGATGTAAAATAATGTAGTGTAATTAGCAATGCCATACCATTTTTTAAACTTTACAACATGATTCCAACGTATAGATATAATTGTAGTGCTCACTGATCTGATTACAATGCAATTTAAGTTTTTGAAATCGGATGAGTAGAACCAAAGTTATGGTCCGAAAATATTTAGTAAGAATTGTTAAGACCCCCAGATTTGTGATGGCACCGGCCTGATCACTGAAATTATACTTATTTCAGCATAGTTCTTACAATAATAGAAATATCTTAATGAAACTTTCCAAGTTACTAAAAAAACACATGCCAAATTCATTGGCGTCATCAAAAACTGTCTTTGACGCGATTTTTGTCAACTAATTTGCATAAAATTGCATAATTTTTACTTTTTCGCTATTTGTTTTAATAAAACTCAGTGAATGTTAAGGTATTCCTCCATATAATTTACATTTTAACTTTATAGATTGATATTATACAAGAAAACAACTCACAAAGAATGATCAATTATGTTTACTCATTTGCATAATTAATTAGATGGGCTCCAATTGGCCGAAAATTAAATCAAGCAAAACTTTGCTAAATATGATCCGATTTCAGAAATTTAAACTGTATTTAGATGTAAATTGAAGTTCCTATTGTTTAAAGAATTCCATGTGATTTCATGTGCTTCTCTGGTGCTGGTCTGATTAATATAAGAGAATACATGTTAAAGTATAAGACGAGAGGTGAACGTTCAGACCTACACAAGCATTCAAACAATAATTCACTGCTATTTTGTTCTTACTTAATTTTATTGATCAATTGCTATATTGATCAACTGCTACAGCAAAACAAGCCAAACTCTAGAATTTTATGTACAGACTTTTGTATTGGAGACTTGTTTACATAACGTATTCACCACAAATTTCTGCTTTTCGTTTTTCACACTGTGCAGTTTATCCATAATTTACATCAGTCACTAGTCAAGAGTTCAATAATGTTCTTGGGACTGGGACTCCTGTTGAATAAAGAATTCCATGTTGATGTAGGGCTGAAACCACTGGTTTGATTCTCAGAATGGTTGCATGTGATACTTTTGGAAATGTGATATGAAAGAGTCTGTGTCCCATCCATCTCACACACACACACTCTCTCTCTCTCTCTCTCTCTCTCTCTCTCTCTCTCTCTCTCTCTCTCTCTCTCACACACACACACACACACACACACACACACACACACACACACACACACACACACACATCCAAGTATTAATGATATTTTTGCTCCTAGGTCAAGAAGAAATGAAATAAAACAATAATTGTTAGTCAAATTAGAGGTTAGCATTCGTCTTAACTCAACTTTACGCCGCAGCCAATTTTCATGTCACACTTTCTCTCACTGACAGCATTCAATCTTTCGCGCAAAACATGAAAAACATCGAAGTTGAAGAAGATTTATTGAGCATCAAACACATGTGCAGAAACATCGATCTTTTGTCAACAACATGAAACAAGTTTGGATTGTGTGAGTTGACAGTGTGAGGAGAAAGAGGCTCTGTTTTGAGGTAGGCCGGTAGTGAAATCTGCGTACTCAGCACCTGCGTACTCTTGAACCTATACAGATACCCAACACCCCCTGCGAGAGCATTCCAAACTGCTGAGCAGCGGTTGAGAGACAACGGCATTCTAAAAATAGTTTGAGCGAGAGGGGTGCCGCAACAGTGGACTAGCCCAGTAAGCCTAGTCAGCAATGACCAACATTTTTCCAACTTGTGATCATTGATTGCTTTTTGTAATTTTTCATTTCAATCTCACGGAATCACGTACAGAAAGTTTATCGCTAAAGCATCTAGGTATTGCTGGAATAAATCAAAACGTCATTGCTTTGCAAAAAGCCTGACCAAACCAACTGTCAAGCAGTTGAAATGACCATTGCCTCACGCAAGCAGACGCTACGAACTGTCGGTCATTGATCGTAAATCTGACTGAAAAATTTCGATGGGGTACCTCAGGAAAATGCACGGTGCAGCGTCATATTTAACACACATAGGAAACCAAATACACCATTTAAAAGAGGAAATTTTGAGGAATTTAAATATGCACGTACGAATTTGATCAGATTAGATTAACTGAGCAAATTTTTTAGAAGAAAAGGATCACTGTCAAACTTTCCTCAATAGCGCGAGTTTGCAGATAGACAGGAAGTTCGTACAAGCACCGAACGAAAGAGCAATCTTTGCTCTCATTGGTTGCCAAGTATGAAAGCTATCCAATCAGAAAGAGCGACGCACGAGAGATTTAAAAATAGTAACCCGATTTGGAAAACGCGCCTGTGCCCGTGCCACGGCAGGCACGCTGCGAGAAACACCCGATTTTCACAAACAACTTGTATTTTCGCAAAAAGTTCAAAACACACAAAATTCAAACTCTGTACACATATTCTTCAAACATTTATCAACAACTTTCATTCCTATAATTATATATAATATTTTGCGGATTGGCCACAATTAGCTTTGAAAGTGAAGTGGTAGTGTACTGTGCAGTTTGGCTAGTAGCGCAAAGAGGGCGTTGGCATTGCTAGTGTAATATAATGCAATGCACTTTAACGTAATGTAACATAACATAATGTAATGCAATGCTGTGCAGTGTGACGTAACAAAACATAGTGTAATGTAGAGTTATGCAATATAATTTTGACATAGCATATTGTAGCATAATGTAATGTAATGAACTAAAATTTGACGTAAAATAATATAGTGTAATGTAGTTTAACGTGATGTAATGTAACATTATGTAGTATGATGTAATGTCATGCAGTTTGACATAACATAGTGTATTATCATGCAATGCAAAGCAATTTGACATGACATAATGTAATATACATGTAATGCAATGCAATGCAATTTGACGTAACATACTGTCATGTAGTGTCATGTAATGCAATGTAACATTAAGTTATACAGTGGGAATCAATTAGTGTATCTGTTTATGAAGCCCTTGTGAAGAGCTGGAGGTCTAGCAACACAGGTATTGTGCTGGTACTCTTACTTGACTGACAGCTGTGCCCTCTGTCAGACTGCAGGTGGATCGCCTGACAGACATAGAGGGGTGGGGGGAGGCTGGCACATCCACACTGCAAACCAATCTCAAGGAAGTGGTGGCACGCCATCTCTCTCCCAGCACCAAGTCTGTTGCTGTGGTGATTGACTCCCTGACCTTCCACCTCCTCAGTCTCCCTCCTTCCTCCACATGTCAGATGCTGGCTCACCTGAAGAAGGCAAAGTTCAAAGGTCTGTCATGAGTGAAGCTGATCTGTGTTTCTAAGCATGTCACTTTTTTTTTTTTTTTTTTTTTTTTTTTTTTTTTTTTGGGGGGGGGGGGGCAGTCCTGTTGTTCCTGCTGGTGTTCCATGTGTTGGGTTATAGTTAGGCAGGCACAGACAGACAGACAGACAGACAATGACAGACAGACAGACAGATAGAGACAGACAGAGACAGATACATACACAGACAGACAGATGGACAGACAGGCAAGCAGGCAGGCAAACAAACAAGCATACACAAAACACACACATGCACACACACACACACACACACACACACACACACACACACACACACACAGATACAGGCTGGTAGAAAGAGTATCTTATTATGATAGTAAAATTTGAGACATTTTGTGACCATCTTTCGTATGAAATTGAAAAGAAAAAATCAGAACAATGTATAGGAGTGTAGGTAATGAGAGATGCAGTTACTCCTCTAACTTTTTGAGGACAGGAACATATGAATAGAGATGACTGACTTTCTTCAGAGGAAGAGCCTCCCATCTTCAAGTGTTTCTGCCCTATCTTCCACTTGGGGTGGGGGGTGGGGGGGGCACCTGAGTCATAGCCTCAGTTGCCAATAGTGACCAGGCACGCTGTGTGGTGATCTGCCTCGCCAAAGCGCAGGCTGGGGGTGTCAACAGACGGAAGCCTGTCCACCGAAGCTCATAGACTCCCACACTCCACAGACTGTTCTCTGGGTGCCATCTGGTGCGCCACATTTCCCCGTGTCCCTCTTCAGCCAATTCCAGCTGGATGCCTTCTCTGCTGCGTCAGCCATGGCCCTCAGGAACTTGGTATTACAGCAGAAAGTAAACATTTCTTCCATGAGACTGTGTGATGATAATTTTTAAACAGGAACGTTTTATTGTATTTGGTTTCATGGTCCTCTGCTGTATGAAACAATATCGACTTCTGCTAAAGATCCAGGGGGGGGAAAAGTAATTTTCAACTAGTCCAGCATGCTTGTTTTGGGGGTTACCAGATATGGCATGTATGACTGAAGGGAGAGCACTCCATCTCATATAAGAAGTTATCTCCCTTTTTCACATGAGCTTTGTTGCAACGTTACAACTATCAGCCAGGAGCACTGTTATTGCAGTACACTGCGGCATTTCTTTCACTCCTGAACAAATGTACATTAACGTTTTTGGTTTTGTAATGTATTGATAACTCAATACGGTGAATCCTTCAGCCCTTCAAAACTATCAGCAAACTGGACTAAATGCTCGACGGTTTTTTTTCTTTTTGGGCTTTTGGTCTGTTGTCTTCCGACTTTGTCCTAATTTAAAACAACCAGTATGAAATCGGAAGTTTTCACTCATGATATGTATGATAATTTTACTAATCAAAATCAAAATTACCCACAATTGATTCACAGTCTTAAAAAAATAATCAGTGATTTGGCACTGACCCCCCACCCCCACCCCCACCCCCCACAAACAGGTGTGTTTAAGGTTTATTGGGGAAAAAAGGGGGTGGGGGTGGGATGTCAGTAGGTGTTTTTCTTCTTTCTTTTAACACACCCACCCGGAACACATACATAAAACACTGTGTTACATGCATTAACTCATTGAAGACGGCACTATTTTTAGCTCGTGTTGACTGGAGATGCATGTTTCTGAGCATTTTTACAGAAATTGCTGAAAAAATACTAATCAAGCAATGGAAAAACTGTTGCCATCATTAGAACGCTCTTTGTCTCCTCTATCCTTGTAGATCAATGTCATTCTCTTGTTAATTTTATTTTGAATATAGTATTGCAACAAAGATGAGTACCGTCTGGCGTGCCTGTATTTAGTTCGACTGGAGTGAGGCCGACTCTAAGCCGACAGCGTGTACGGATCAGTTTCCGATTCCTCTTCTTCTGTCAGCAGTTCGTGCACTATACCTATGATCTGCTCCTCTACACTGCATCTTTTTCATCTTCGGAAAAAGGGATCACATCGTCCTTCTCATCTGATGCTTCTTTCATAGCGATTTCAACAACATCCTCATCTTCCTGCCGTGATGCCATTGTGATTTAGCGTTGAAATCGCCACTTGCCACATGTGTAAACAAAGTCTGGCAGTGCCTTATCCTCTTCAAATTCAGAGACACAGACGATCTACAATGTTCCTCACTATCTTATAAGAGAACTAGACTACCTCGACTGGTTAAGAGCTCCTTACAACACGCACAAGAAATTTACATACGCACCGCATCATATGATGCGGTGCGTCGTCATTGAGTTAAAATTGAAATGAAAAACTCTCACCTCATGCATATTGATGGTACCCTTGGTATTCCAAATTTTCAATCTGCACGCATTTATCTACCTAATGTGATACACAGTTCATGCCCCTCCCTGAATGTATATACCTTCTTTTTTCTCTCTTTTTTGGTGGGGCCTAAAGTGACTAAAAATGCTCTCAGAGTTTGACTTAGAACACAATGTGCTTAGTTCTGTAGGCAAAGTAATGCTTGTTCCATGAACTTAGTCAGAGAATCCTCTCAAACTGCAGAATACTGGTTGAAAATTGCATTAATGTGATAATCAATCATGCAGTAACTGTATTAGCAGTTGCTTTAGCAAGATCTAGAGGGTACATGCTGATTTTCTGGTTGAGTGTTGATGCCAATACAGTTTAATAGCCCAGTTCAACAGATATCCACACATTGCTTACAGTGTGTGCAAAACATGTTCTTATAGTGTTGTTGTTGTGTCAATTATGGCAGACATCTCATACCTGTTTGTTGTTGATTTAGGCCGAACAAAATATCTTAACCCTAACACTTCCTTGGTTATTGTCAAGTTTTGTGAAAATATCAGTAAAACCAGGAGAGAAAAAAGAATAAAAATTGTTCAAAACAGTAAATTATATAAAACCATACATTTTATTGTAGGAAAATGAAAAGAGAACAACAGACTGAACACTAAATGAACTTTTGTTAGACTAGCTGATTTGCATACAAAGGCAGTAACTCAGCATTTTCTGATTTTAATTTTAAAAAATAAAGAGTAAAAAATAGCAGTAATTCACAAATGACAAATTGCAACTTGAAAATTTACACCAGTGACTTCTGACATAGTAGATACACTTTGAGTGCCTATTAGAGCAGATAACACCCATCTGAGACAAGCAGTGAACCTACTTGTGAATTCAGGCACACAAAGTACCCAGTGGTCTTCCCTTATCACCAACCTCACCATCTCCCAGCATTTTGAGTACAACAGAATAATGTCGCTGACATCCATCACTCAACTGTCACAAAAATGTCACAAGGAGGAGAATTATGCATTGCACACACGCACACACAAACACACACACATACACACACAGACACAGACACCACACACACACACACACACACACACACACACACACACACACACACACACACACACACTTGCACAGTGTCACACACACATACAGTGACACACACACACAGTGACACACACACTCACACACATACACAGACACCACACACACACACACACATACACACACACACACACAGTCACACACACACACACACACACACACACACACACACAGTCACACACACACACACACACAGTCACACACACACACACACACACACACACACACACACACACACACACACACACAGTCACACACACACACACACACAGTCACACACACACACAGACACCACACACACACACACACACACACAGTGAAACACACACACACAGTGAAACACACACACACACACACACACACCTCAAGAAAATTGGCAGAAAACTTTGTGAAAACCAACACAATTGCACCTGCTATTTGTAGCAATGCATCAGTGATCACATGACAGCAAATTATGCGATCCAAGCTGAAGCTACTAAGAATAGGTCAGCTCTGGGGCTCCATGGCCACGTGGTTATCGCGCTGACCTGCAGTCGCTGGTGGCTATCGCTCGCGGCGTTCGAAGCTGCATGGATTCTAGAGTTGCATCCTTGAGCAAGGTGCTTTACTCACATTGCTTCTCCCCACCCAGGAGTAAAACGGGTACCTGTGAGGGTTGAGTTGGAAGATTGTGAGAGATAACTTTGGTGCGCTCATCCGTAGCCTGGTTGCATGCTCCCCAGGGAGTTGAGATGGTGTTAGAGTGCAGCCTGGTTGCATGCTCCCCAGGAAGTTGAGATGGTGTTTGAGTGATAAAAAGTGGTAGCACGATGACCAGGGGGTAAAAGAGTGCAGTTTGAGCATCCATCAATGGGTGGAAAAGTCGCAATGTAAAAAAGAGCACCTTTACCTTTACCTTATCTCTGAACAGACAGACCTTCAGAGCATGGCTATGTCTGCATGAGGAAAGGAAAGGGTTAAGACATTATGTAGGATGTCCTGGCCTTAGTTTGCAAGTGTTCTGTGGAGTCGGGACCCTGCAACCGTCCACCCTCAAACTGTCTGTATACTTTGACAAGGCTCAGCAGAGGGCATGAAGGAAATAACTTAATCCATTCTGAAATGGTCTTGGTTGAGGGTGTTTTATTTGTGTTTGGTAGTAATGCATGCACTTCCACTCAATTGCAGGTGGTGCTATGGTGGAGCAGGTGGTGTGTCGCCTTCATCGAGACCTTCACCCCGTCTCCCACTTGGCCCTCGTGCATCATGGAATACCTACCCACCTGTCCTTTTCCCCCCTTCCCTCCCAAACCCCCCTTCCCCCCTCCACCCCCACCCCTGCTCCTGATGTCTCTCTGCTGAAGGCAGCTTGCTCCACTTGCCATGTTCGACCTTGTGGCAAGGTCATCAGAGTAGTGAGTGTTTGTATTGATTAGTTGACTGACAAAGTAATATAGTCAACAGTTAGAAAGGGTTTGGGTAATGTGCATATAGGCTAACAGGTAAGTGAATTAAAAACTAACAAAAGCAGTTTTTAATGAGACTTATGTGTGGTATCATTTGAGGTTATAATTTATATTTGTGCCATGTTGGTAATCATGGAATTATTGTATTATCATAGAGTAACATGATATTAGTAACATTAATACAAATTAGGCAATGAAATATTTTGTAGAATGATCTTAAAAAATAGTGGTAACCGTAATGGCCCAGTAACATTTGTATGTAGCTGTACAGTTACATATACTGCAGCATGTATAGGAAGTGTTTGGGGGCATGTTTTGTTCATTTACTACATCCTGGTATGAATTCAGCACTACCAAATATGTAAGTGGCTGCTCAAAATTCATTAATTGCCTGGGTGCTCTCTGTGTAGGAGATAAATGAAAACATTCAAGCCCAGAAAGATTCTCAGTTCTCTTGTGTTTTCCCTCACAGGCAGAGGAGTTTGTGGTAGACACATCTTTCAAGGTGAAGGTAGTGGGAAAAGTGGACCTTTCGAAGTGTACAGAAGTGCCCACTCTCATGGAAGAGGTGAGTCAGAGCACTGCTGTGTTGGCTGTTCTCCAGTGACGTTTGTATTCCCAGTCAGAACCCAAGAAGTGAACAGGGTAAACTGGAAATCCCATGGACTTGATGAAAAAGAGATAATTGCAAGCAGTTCAAGGTAGTAAATTTTTTGCAACTATCATCTATTTTGTAATGGTAGCCTACTTTGTTTTCTGGATTTCAAGGGGTACAACAAAATTCTCCTCCTCCTCCTCCTCCTCCTCCTTTCTTCTTCTGTTCTTCTCATCTTCTTCTTCTCCTCTTCTTCTTCTCCTCCTCTTCTCCTCCTCCTCCTCCTCCTCCTCCTCTTCTCCTCCTCTTCTTCTCCTCCTCTTCTTCTCCTCCTCTTCTTCCCCTCCTCTTCTTCCCCTCCTCTTCTTCTCCTCCTCTTCTCCTACTCCTCTTCTCCTCCTCCTCTTCTCCTTTTCCTCCTCTTCTCCTCTTCCTCCTCCTCCTCCTCCTCCTCTTCTCCTCCTCCTCTTCTCCTCCTCCTCTTCTTCTCCTCCTCTTCTTCTCCTCCTCCTCCTCTCCTCCTCCTCTCCTCCTCCTCCTCCTCCTCCTCCATCCTCCTCCTCCTCCTCCTCCTCCTCCTCCTCCTCCTCCTCCTCCTCCTCCTCCTCCTCCTCCTCCTCCTCCTCCTCCTCTTCTCCTCCTCCTCTTCTCCTCCTCCTCCTCTCCTCCTCCTCCTCTTCTCCTCCTCCTCCCTCTTCTCGTCCTCCTCCTCTTCTCGTCCTCCTCCTCCTCCTCCTCTTCTCCTCCTCCTCCTCTTCTCCTCCTCCTCCCTTCTGTCCTCCTCCTCTTCTTGTCCTCCTCCTCCTCCTCTTCTCGTCCTCCTCCTGCTCTTCTCCTCCTCTCCTCCTCCTCTTCTCCTCCTCCTCCTCTTCTTCTCCTCCTTCTTCTTCTCCTCCTCCTCCTCCTCTTCTCCTTCTCCTCCTCTTCTTCTCCTCCTCCTCTCCTCCTCCTCCTCCTCCTCTTCTCCTCCTCCTCCTCCTCTCTTCCTCCTCCTCCTCCTCCTCCTCCTCCTCCTCCTCCTCCTCCTCCTCCTCCTCCTCCTCCTCCTCCTCCTCCTTCTCCTCCTCCTCCTCCTCTCCTTCTCCTCTCCTCCTCCTCTCCTTCTCCTCCTCTCCTCCTCCTCTCCTCCTCCTCCTCCTCCTCCTCCTCCTCCTCCTCCTCCTCCTCCTCCACCTCCTCCTCCTCCTCCTCCTCCTCCTCCTCCTCCTCCTCCTCCTCCTCCTCCTCCTCCTCCTCTCTTCCTCCTCCTCCTCTCTTCCTCCTCCTCCTCCTCCTCCTCTCTTCCTCCTCCTTCTCTTCTCCTCCTCCTCTCCTCCTCCTCCTCTTCTTCTCCTCCTCTCTTCCTCCTCCTCATCTTCGCTTCCTCCCCCTCTCCTTCTCTTCTCTCCTTCTCTTCTCTTCTCTTCTCCTCTTCTTTTCTTCTCTCCTTCTCTTCTCTTCTCCTCTTCTTTTCTTCTTTTCTTCTTCTCTTCTTTTCTTCTTCTCTTCTTCTTCTCTTCTTTTCTTCTTCTCTTCTTTTCTTCTTCTTCTTCTTCTTCTTCTTCTTCTTCTTCTTCTTCTTCTTCTTCTTCTTCTTCTTCTTCTTCTTCTTCTTCTTCTTCCTCTTCCTCTTCCTCTTCCTCTTCCTCCTCTTCCTCTTCCTCTTCCTCTTCTTCTTCTTCTTCTTCTTCTTCTTCTTCTTCTTCTTCTTCTTCTTCTTCTTCTTCTTCTTCTTCTTCTTCTTCCTCCTCCTCCTCCTCCTCCTCCTCCTCCTCCTCCTCCTCCTCCTCCTCCTCCTCCTCCTCCTCCTCCTCCTCTTCTTCTTCTTCTTCCTCTTCCTCTTCCTCTTCCTCTTCTTCTTCTTCTTCTTCTTCTTCTTCTTCTTCTTCTTCTTCTTCTTCTTCTTCTTCTTCTTCTTCTTCTTCTGTTTGCAACAGTGTCTTATTGAACTGATCCTGTCCTGATGCCCCCTGTTAGCCTCTTGGACTAGGAGCAACTCTAGGCTGCACTACTGGAGTAGGCATGGAAAGCCCAGCAGCTATCGGTTCCAGCTGATGAGAAGGGTGTTCAGCAGCTCCAGCTATATCATTGTATGTGCTGTGACCAGCAAGAGTCTTAGCAGTCTTTCTGTCTGCACTCCACAGCCTGACCCTGCTGCCAACCTCACCTTCAACTTGACCTTGACGGAGTCGGAGCGCCAGGCACGGAGCAACGTGATGCTGCCCTACACCCAGGCCCCTGCCAGGTATGTCTGTCTTGACACACCAACAACGTGTCTGTCTGTCTTGACACACCGACAGCCTGTCCGTCTTGACACACCGACAGCCTGTCCGTCTTGACACACCGACAGCCTGTCCGTCTTGACACACCGGCAGCCTGTCCGTCTTGACACACCGACAGCCTGTCCGTCTTGACACACTGGCAGCCTGTCTGTCTTGACACACCGACAGCCTGTCTGTCTTGACACACCGGCAGCCTGTCCGTCTTGACACACCAGCAACGTGTCCGTCTTGACACACCGGCAACGTGTCCGTCTTGACACACAGGCAGCCTGTCTGTCTTGACACACCGACAGCCTGTCTGTCTTGACACACCGGCAGCCTGTCCGTCTTGACACACCAGCAACGTGTCCGTCTTGACACACCGGCAACGTGTCCGTCTTGACACACAGGCAGCCTGTCTGTCTTGACACACCGACAGCCTGTCTGTCTTGACACACCGGCAGCCTGTCCGTCTTGACACACCAGCAACGTGTCCGTCTTGACACACCGGCAACGTGTCCGTCTTGACACACAGGCAGCCTGTCTGTCTTGACACATCGGCAACGTGTCCATCTTGACACACCGGCAACGTGTCAATCTTGACACACCGGCAACGTGTCCCGTCTTGACACACCGGCAATGTGTCCGTCTTGACACACCGGCAACGTGTCCGTTTTGACACACCGGCAATGTGTCCGTCTTGACACACCGGCAACGTGTCTGTCTTGACACACCGGCAATGTGTCCGACTTGACACACCGGCAACATGTCCGTCTTGACACACCGGCAATGTGTTCGTCTTGACACACGGGGTCTGTCTTGACACACTGACAATCTGGATTGCTGTGGTCCTCGTTGTTGTCATCACCACCACCACCACCACCATGTTACATCATCATCATCATGTTTCATCATCATCATCATCATGTTTCATCATCATCATCATCATCATCATCATCATCATCATCATCATCATCATTCCTGGATTGTTGCATAATTTGTCTGCTCTCTCTTTCCAATATGTATCATTCCTTTTCTGTAGAACTATAATTAGGAAAGATTGAGATTGAAGTCATTATCTCTTCCGTCAATATCCTCTGCTATACTGCTTTCCAATAGTACACTCAGTATTATTCAGGTTTGGGATGGAAATGTGAATATTACTCTGTCCTCATTCCAGAGTAAATGCTGCAGAGCCTGCTGAGGAGGGGGGAAAGGTCTTCTACTTGGCCGATGATGCCGACGACTTTGATGAAGAAGACCCTGATGATGACTTGGACATTTGAAGGGATGGAAGAACTGGAGTGGTGCACTAGTTTTTGGTAGTGTGGAACACTTCCATGCCGAGCCAGAACAAAAACTTGGTGTCGGAAAGTTCCACCATCTCTGCTACATCATGAATGTATGCATGTATGTGTATTTGTCTTGGTGTGTGTGTGTGTGTGTGCGTGCATGCGTGCGTGCGGTTGTAGAGACAGTCTGTTGAATAAAGCTGGCCCCCAACCGCACTTATCAAGGAGCAGGAACAGGCAAGCGAGTCTAACATGAGGATCAGCATCTGCTTTCCCTTGACTGCAAGAGAAGTGTGCAGAAGTGGTGCATGGCAGCAATCACTGAGTATTTTAGTTGGACACAGCGGAAGTCTGTCCTCGTTCTCCCAGGCACTTTTGTTTGGGCATCAGTCCCACAATTGGCATCACCAAGTTTGCTAAAAATCAACAGACCGCCATCTCGTTATTGTGTGTGTGTGTGTGTGTGTGTGTGTGTGTGTGTGTGTGTGTGTGTGTGTGTGTGTGTGTGTGTGCATTTGTTTGTGCCCACATCTGTATGTGGACATGTGCATGTGTGTATGTATGCGTGTTTATATTTATGTGCGTGCATGTTTGGGACTGGTTTTGGTGGTTTGTGTGCCCACCTTGTGGCATATCATGGGAAAAGTATTCATGTTGTGGTACATGCATCAGCATCAGAAGCCAGAAACTTGGTTCACGCAAGGTTTGTGTCAGCTTGAGTGTGCTAGGGCAACGTGCAATAGTAGTGCAGATACTTTGTTGAGTGTCTCATCTTTTCATGGTGTCTGCTTCTTGGTGCTTGATGCTTGGCCAGTGAAGACTTTTGTGCACATGTAGTGCCGCATTTTGTTTCCCTGAGACAACAAGGTGTGGTCATGAAGATATTTTGACTGGAGATCTGCACGGTCAAATAGGCCACAATTTGATTTTCCTGTGATGACAAGGTGCTATGTGTGAGTATGGTGACAGAAGTAATTCCCTCTGTGTTCTGCGAGGAATCTCCCGAGTTACTCACTTGGCAACACAAGGTCTTAGACAACAGTTTCCACAGTGTGGCAGTGATGGATATATTAGCAGTTAATATAAGCACAAGAATCTGATCAAAACTTTTTTTTTCAATGACAGTTTCTTGATTGTTTTGGGGTTTTTTCAGGGGGAAGAGGGGGGGGGGGGGGGGGGGGAGGGGGTTGTTTGTTTGTTAGCTTGTTTGTGGGTTTTTTTGGGGGGGAGGGATGGTTGTGTCAAAATGACCTTAGCCAGGGGTCAAAGGGAAATGTTTTGGCAAGGGAAGCAAGCACTTCAACTGTAGCTGCCTTAGCTGTCGCATTCTTTGCGTGTGATGCAGAGGTGAGCTGTAGACTGAGCTTGAGTATTGTGTTTCACGCAAAAAGACTGCATGCTGTCTTCATTCACATGCGTTTTCCCCCTTGGTTTAGTCGTGTGTTTGGATTCATCGATAAGAAAGTCTTGAAGTACAATGTAATGATGTTTTAACCGAGGTCACTGTGTTCTTAGAGGTATGTTCTAATGTTTTCAAATTACTTTTGCACATACTTGCGTGCATGTACATGCATATAATAAAATAATGTACACACACACACACACACACACACACACACACACACACACACACACACACACACACACACACAGAAAGGAGCAAAGGCTACATGGATGAGAATACAGATACATGGTGCACTGTGTCACGGTTGGGGTAAGTGGAAGGTGGCTCGACCCCCAACCGGACATATATATATATATATATTATATAAGGGAAATTCCTTCCTCAGTCACTAATCACATTTAAAGACAAAGACGTCACAAACCGAAACCAACATAAAACAATCGACTCAATTACATATAAATCTTTCAACCAAAACTCACTAACTAAAAACACAACAGAAAACTTCAAAGAAAACAAAACAATTACTACAAATTAAATAAACGTTAAAAAACCGCCCAGCTGGCCTAACACTACAGTTCTTAGTCAATTATCTTTTTCCATCCCTATCCATTTTCCATCTATTTATAAATGATGCGGAACGTTAACAATCCAATCATGCACAAAAAGAATGCTCTGCACGAGCCCTGCAGAACCAAAAAACACGTGCAAAACGTTCTGAAGAATGCGTAGTCAGCAATTTCTGACGTTTCAAAACACTTAAAGGTGTAATATGGCGAGGTGGACTTAAAATACCACCACATGCCACAACATTTCTCTTTATAAATTAAAAAAATAAAAAACAACAAACTGAGCCGTGACACACTGTCAAACAAAGTCTATTCCCATGGCTCAGAGCACTCACAGGTGTACTTTAGTTGTCATGAGTGTGCTTTGATTGGCACAGGTGTGCTTTGATTGGCACAAGTGTGCTTCAGTGGTCACAAGTGTGCTTTGATCGGCACAGGTGTGCTTTGATTGGCACAGGTGTGCTTTGATTGGCACAAGTGTGCTTCAGTGGTCACAAGTGTGCTTTGATTGGCACAGGTGAGCTTTGATCGGTACATGTGTGCTTTAGTTGTCAAAAGTGTGCTCTGATTGGCACAGGTGTGCTTTGATCGGCACAGTCATGCTTTGATCAGCACAGGTGTGTTTTGATTGGCACAGGTGTGCTTTGATTGGCACAGGTGTGCTTTGATTGGCACAGGTGTTTTAGTTGTCATCAGTGTGCTTTGATTGGCACAAATGTGCTTTGATCGGCATAGGTATGCTTTGATTGGCATAGATGTGCTTTGATCGGCACAGGTGTGCTTTGATCGGCACAGGTGTGCTTTAGTTGTCATCAGTGTCCTTTGATTGGCACCGCTGTTCCTGTGTAATACATCCAGTCAGTTTGTTTCTCTCTGCCTCTTCTGAAACTCTTGGTGAGACAAATAAAGTCATGCTAAATGTGTCTATAGTCTGCACTGAATGATTTGTTTTCTTATTTCAAACTGTATGAGCAAATCAAAATGACATGCACGAGACTTTGCATGAGAAAACCCAGATGAAATGGAAATTTTGAACCCAAATAGTTCTCGATTCTGAATACAAATTCCAGTAAAAAATAGCATGTTTGTAGCACCCATACTCTCTGTACAAGCCTGGTGTACAGCTACAGAAGAAAGGTTTACCGGGTACTTAGTCCCAGTATGACTTTGCTGGGAGCTTGCTCCAGTGGCATGGCCTTGTTTGTCATGCGTGTTCACATTTATCTAGAGTTGTGTCTGGCTGTCGGTTGAATGTTTACCAAGTTTTTCTGTGG
Organism: Theodoxus fluviatilis; assembly: GCA_034096865.1. NCBI lineage: Eukaryota > Metazoa > Mollusca > Gastropoda > Cycloneritida > Neritidae > Theodoxus > Theodoxus fluviatilis. Next base: position 19,227 of record JAWQFJ010000800.1, on the reverse strand, counting down.
AGGATTAACTCTCTTCACCCCAGGTATAGGGAGGCAAAAATCTTATTAAACCTCTTTCACTTTCAGACAAATTTTATTTTCTTCCTCTTGATAACATATATCTCTCACATAGAAAATAATCATCTTTCCTGCGAGGCTCAGATATTTCTAATTGGCATGTATAGGATATCACACACGCACACACACACACACACACCATTCCACACCACCCCACCTCATCCCTTAAAAGAAAGCTTCACTCCACCTCTTATCAGCGAAAGCAGATTACCACGCTTATCAAACTCTGGATTTCCGCACTGCACAATCCAGATGTCTTTGACACTTTTCTGCATACTGACCTACATTATGGGCGGAAATGGAATGAAACAGATAGATGGCCGTCACTGGCATGGCCAGCAGTATGGCTCCCCCTGTCTCCTGATGGTCATCTGTCTGTTTCCTGCGTTCTCTATCACTGGCATCAGTTCTCAGTGTTGCTCTTCTCAGAGCAAGCCTCCAGAAACATGGTTAAGTTCTCTCGCCCATGTATGCAAGCTTCGAGTGGAGGCGATACCAAACCGCAATGATGACGCAACAACTTGCTATTCTTTTGAAATATATCTTCATGCATGTTAAGGTTCAGCTTGTTCAGATCAATGCCCATCTGTATTTTTAAGTTGACCTCGGCCCACGAGTGATCAACTAGCCTACGTTTATGTTGCATACAAACCTTCATGATGAAATCACCAACCAACCAACCAACCCAAACTAAACAGAACCAAACCAAACTTTGCCAAACAGCAACCTCCCAATCAACCTCTTCACTTGATTATGATGCAAATGAATGAAGAAAGCATGAATTAGCATTGTTTAACGTTTAATGGCTTATTCTGAAAGACTATGTAAGGCCAACGTATGGTGCTAAAAGGTATCATAAAATGTAGTTTTAAAACCCCCTTACAAGAATTTAAATTAAAATTGAACATGAAGAGTAATGACAGTATACTTCAAAATGTTTAATAAAACTTATAAACTTTTAAAAATCTTATCACAGACTTTGGATGTTTGAAAATATGGGTAGGGGCCGCTATCGCGGAGGGCCGCTATCGCGGAGGGCCGCTATTGCGGGATTTTTTTGGTCTAAAGTTCTTCAAGCCATTTTGATTCTTTTGTCCTAAAACGCCAAAAAAATTTTTTTACTTTTTTTGGAAAAACTTGGAAATTTTATCGGGTTTTATCAATAACGGGTGTCAAAGCTTTATATTCTAACTCCATCCCACGTTTGACTCTGAACGGGTGGTCCCTACGCCCTAACTCCAGGGCCCGACGCTGATGTTGGACACAAACGTGACAAAAAGTAACGCGTCCGGGTTTAGGTGAAACTCCCCGGACAGGCTAAGTCAGTCAGGCGGGGTGGCGGGTGCGGCCTAGGCTGAGCGCTATCGGTAAAACCCGATAAAATTTCCAATTTCTTTCCCCAAAAAGTAACAAATGTTTTATGGATTTTTGGGCGTTTTAGCACAAAAGAATCAAAATGGCCTGAAGAACTTTTGACCAAACAAATCCCGCAATAGCGACGCCCCGCACCGCAATAGAAAAAAAAACAACAAATTTCTAAGTTTAGAAAACAAAAGTAACAAACATTAATATTTTTTTTGGCGTTTTAGGACAAAAGAATCAAAATGGCCTAAAAACTTTTGTTATTAAAAAATCCCGCAATAGCGGCCCTCCGCAATAGAGAGCCGACCCCGAAAATATCACTGAGATAATTGGGTATTAAAAGGAAAAAATTGCGCAGCCTGGCGCCAAGTGGGACGGGTGAATTACTCTTTTATAATATAATTCGGGCAAAGTGTGCAGATGTCAGAAACGTCGTTTTCTATTTTAAATATCCCTATCATAAGCGTAACTCCATTGCTGGGTTCAACTTGCAGAAGTAGGACAACGCCATACGGACACACGGTCTGCGCTCAAAGCTCCTGGGCAGAGTGGCGCCTGGCTGCGGAAGTCTTAACGCGAGACACTCGGAACAAAACATATGAATTAACTAGGAATGGCCGATCTGGAAACGACAGATTCTCTCCTCGCAAGAGAGGAGGAGGGCTGTCGCTCACCCAGGTAGGCGACATTTCGTGTGATTGGTGGGTCACTCTGTCGTCCAGTCGGTCACACATAACATGAAATATCATATTTACAAAAGCGGGGCCTGGAGTAACCGGCGGGCCACCTTCCCAGGGACGAGGGAAGGCAGACTGAGCAGTTTGCTCTGGGGCGGGTTTCCCAGGACAAGGATAGGCTTGCAAAGTTACCAAAAGACTCAGGCACGTTTTGTTTCGAAAGGTATGAGGCATGTCCTGAGATGAGCGCTCACGACTAGGCCTCGCAAAGCCAACAGCTTTTCATCTACATGATCCCCCTGTGGGTTGGGGGTGAGAATAGACCCTTCACGTCTCCTCGTAAGTGGCGAATAACTATAAGGACACCATGACTTGATTTGCGTTTACTCTGAACTGTTCTAGTGATTGTCCATTCAGCATGGCTGAGACCAGTGAATAGTCTCAGCAACAGGTTGGTCACGTGACTTCGGCTCCACATTCCAATCATTTTACCAATCAAAACTCAACATGATCAAAAGACCAGCGAGAGTAAAAAGAGACGATTCTATTTCACTCCAATTATTTATCTCGATAGATAAACACAAATTTGGTGTTCTAATAAAACTAATCTGTGAGATTTTCAGGAAATCATTTGAGAACTACTTTTAGCGCAAACGTCGTCTAAAAGGTTGCAAAATGCCGTGAGCACGTGCGACTATATGTATACACGTGTATACGCAATTTTTGGAACTAGTATAAACGCAGCGAAAAGGATTCCCGTGGTTCCGGGCTGGTGGCATGAATTTATGGTTACACTCTCGCCAGTAAATGCTTTCTGGCCGGAACCTGTGGTCTAACTGCCTTCACACTGTTTGACGAGCTGCTGAAGTCCACACTTCGATTATTCGTGTATCAACTGATGGAGTCGGTAAATGATTTAACCTACATTCCGTTGCTATGAATATAAAGAGAGATCCCAGACTTTTTCAGCCTGTGTGTCTGTCTATCTGTCCAGTATGTCTTTGTTTGATCGAACTGCTGAGCAGACTGTTTGGAGTTGAGCAGACTGATCAATTTAAATTCGGTGTCCGAGTGTAGCACAACTAGCGGAGGAATACACTCAACGATTGAATAATTGTTTGTGGTATGCTTGGAATGGAAGAATTAAGGCTATCACGTGACCAACCTGTTGCTGAGACTATATTCACTAGTCTCAGCCACGCTGAATGGTTATTGTTGTGCTGAATGGCCTTACATAGCCTACAAAGGCTGATAGGCCGTAAAACACCATCCATCCATCCATCCATCCATCCATCCGTCATCTACAGGAACAAGTCCACTCAGGCGCTCCCCGTGAGCGCTCATTATATTCTGAATAGTTGTTGACACCTTTCGAAACGAAACGTGCCTCGGTTGAACAGCCTTTGACGAACTGTCCTAGCCTTTCCTAGTCCTGGAAACTCGCTTCTGCCAGCTCGGTCCCCGGATTGCCAACGTGGCTGGGTATACAGTGGGTATACAGTGGGTATGCAGTGGGTATACAGTGGGTATACAGTGGGTATGCAGTGGGTATACAGTGGGTAGCCTATACAGTGGGTATACAGTGGAAGATGACCACAGAACCCCCGAAATGTAAGAAGGTAGCGATAGATAACTGTCAGAAAAGGATAAATGTTTTTCTACCTCAAAGAGCTTTCAGTACATATGGATGTGGCACGTGGAAATATTAGTAGCACACCCAAGAGAACGAAGTTGACAGAGTTCATCCAGATGGGGATGAATGGATGGATGGGTGGATGGATAGATGCGTTACGTCCTATCACTTACCAGCCATTGTATACTATGTTAGTATGTAAGGTCATAGGCTACCCAAATCACGTGTTAGTTGGAACACCAGCAAGTCAACACTATTTTTCTTTAGAGTCATTCTCGTTTTTCACGGCACCCCGTAGTGGGGTTGAGAGCAGATGTAAAGGCAGTCAAATGCTGACACAAGTTTACATGTACACTGACCTATACCTCGCAAGACTTTGCATCTATGCAACGCGCCCTTGTGGAACTCGAACCTTAAGATATGACGTCACTGATCAGTTGACGTCAGCGACTGTAGCAGACAAAACATGGAGGGAATGAAACGCAAATGAAGTAAGTTGTCTCCAAATTTCCGCACAGGAACGAAATCAACGTTTCGTTCTGTTTCATAATAGTCGCACGTGTAGGTAATGAACTGACGAATCATGGACGAAACGTTGGAAAGCGAAAGGTATGCGCTGGTGAACATCAAGCACACAGTTGGCCGTGTGTGTCGGCATACCGACAGAGACAAGGAGCCAAAAGGGCCCTTTCGTAGGCTGCATGGCCACGCATCAGTGGGGGTGCAGACAGTAGAACCAACGAAGAAGTTGGTCTTGTATGACTCTCCGTGTCTGGGACTGCAGATGAGGCCCGTACGTGTCAGTCTTGACAGCAATCGCCACACCGACATCACGGAAGTCGCGGACTTGAAAGCAATGAAGGAAGTGGTTGTAATGGTCTTGGACGATGTCCAAAGTCTTCGAGTGCGCATCCGCTCCGCCAGATATACTGCGCAGGCTGAATACAGCCAAAAACTTCAAGAAAAATCCATGGAGCTCTACTGTCGAATCAACGAGAAGGTTCGCGATTTAGAAACGATTCACAAGAAAAAAACCGAAGCACTTCGACGAGCGTTTAGGCAGCAATTGGCAGACGCCATCTCGAGGATGCACTTCCATTACAAGCGAAAGATTGTCGATACGAGACGTCCAGTCGACACCTACCGCCCAGCAGTCGAGTCAGACATTGAAGCGAAGATGAAGACACAGAGTCTACAGTCGTTTCTGGCCGACGCCGCCATTCAGGATCTGCAAGACAAGCTTCGACAGGCGCAGGGAGACGGGGAGAAACGGAGGCAGGCTTGGCTCCTGGAAAATGCGGAATTGCGCCGTGAGATATCGCGGTTGAGATCCATCACGTCCACGGAACCATCACGCACTCCGTCGTGCAAAGCCTCCGCCACTCCTGTCAACACCGCCGTGTCTGTTCTGTGGACAGAGCATCTGGGAAAAGTGCTGGAGGTGGCCCAGAGCAGATTCCCCAAGGTTCAAGGGTCACTGTCTTTGGCATCAGGACATCCCTCGGTGAAGGTGAACCAGACGCTAAAAAAAGTACATTCGGCAGGATCTAAAATCTCTCTGAAGGCATCGCCGAACGCCATGAAACGTCAAAAGGTACCACCCCTGAAGCTCCAGGGCCCCACCAGTAGAGTCGTAAATCGAACGTCTGCGTTGTCTACGGAAAGAAGAACGTCAATCGGAGATGCTCCCTGCATGAGGACTCTTGGATGTAGCATGCCCAAGACTCCCCTTGCGTGCCACCGGCTCTCTGGAAAAACTTCTGATGCATTGATAAAGGAAGGCGTTCTCCCCAGAATAGTACTATCCCACATCGAGCGGTCGTCGAGGGATACGCGTGACAGCGAACCAAAGAAAAACACGAGGCGTTCGAGAAGAGTACGGAAAGACACTGACAACTCAAGAAAAGTTTCTGGAAAGAAACGGCAACAAAACAAAGCCTCCACAGAGGAAACTGGCCAGTCCCTGAAAGAATTTACAGTCGACGAGTCATTCAGAATCGGAGGGACGCTGGTTGAAACTGAGCCCTCCCCAGGGAATGGTCCAAAGACAAGAGAATCTCCAGGAAATCTACGGGGTGACGAAGGCGACGGCCTTTTCAGAAAGGAGACAGAAATTGGCATGCATAAGAAAAGAAGGGGAGGAAAAACAACTATTTTCTCAGAAGAAATCCACGGTAAAGCCGAGTCTCGGGGGAAACGGAAAAGCATGACAGCAAGCCACTCACACGAAAAGCAAAAAACCGACGCGTCAGAGATAAAAAGGAACAGTATTGCAGATGTCCTTGGTAAAAGAGGGTTACGAATTACAGAGCGTTCGCTGGAACTGAGCACACGGCCTGATCATTCAAAAGACATCGACCATAGAACGGAGCTCAGGGGAAAGTCGACGATTGCAAAGCATGCCCTCCAACAAGACATGGTTGATTTCAGTGAATTCCGGGGGAAAATGACACACTCAACAGGAAACTTGTCCAAAAATAAACCTGGACTTAAGGAATCTCTGAGAAAAGTCAAAAGCACGACGGCGAAGCTCTCGAAAGAACTGCCTAGAATGACTGAATCTGTGGAGAGACAGATAAGTGCACCTGGTACAACATGCAGGCAAGTTTCCACACTCTCAAAGCTTGATTTGACGTCTCAAATTAAGTTGACTGCTGAGGCTAAACAAATAACAAAAAGATTCACCCAGATCACCATGCCTCCAAAAAGGCCGTCAACTTTACTCTCTGGAGACGTCTCTAGCTCCAAGATACTCTCTGAAACAGCCGTGGCCACCACGGAGAAACGCATATCTAAGCCTGCAAAGAAGAAACAGTTTGAATTTGAGGACGTGCCAGAGAGAAGACCCAACGTGGACAAGTCTCGAGTGTTTGGTCGGGAAGGAAGGAAAGGGCAGCAAAGCTCAAGCACGCCGACGGTTGCTAAGCGACGAGAGCTGCTGCTGGAGGAGCAAATCAGGCGCCTGGAGAGGGAGCTAAGGACGACCAATCAGGTTTGGGAGAAGAAGTACTCCACGCTGCAGGCCAATCTGTTTGCGCTGAAGAACGAGAGCTACACGAGACACACTCTACAGAAGCAGGCAGTTCGCCTCCCCCAGCCCTCGTTCAGCTCCTCGGCCTCTGTCCCAAAGGACATTCCTGGAGTCCTGGTTTCAGGACACTCCCCGCCTTACACCCCCTTGCCCAGCATCCCCAGTTTGGACTGCCAACGTCCTGACTCCGATGACCTCCACGCTCGGAGAAGCAGTCTTAGCCGTGGATGTGAACATCCTACACTCGACACTGATATCCTCCCTTTGGCTGACCAGGCGGTCCACTACAGGGAGGAAGACCTTCCAGGGGAAGCAGAGCCGCTCCCTGGCCTTTCTGCATAGTGAGACGCCACACCTTCGTCTGAGCGTGGATGCTCGCTCTCCTCGCATTTCTCTTTTGAGTCGGGCTGACTCCTGTAGATTTCATGTTTCCAGTTGTGCTGGCTTTTCAAGATATTTTGTCTTTAGTTGTGCTGACTTTTCAAGATATTTTGTCTTTAGTTGTGCTGACTTTTCAAGATATTTTGTCTTGAGTTGTGCTGGCTTTTCAAAATATTTTGTCTTGAGTTGTGCTGGCTTTTCAAGATATTTCGTCTTTAGTTGGATTGACTTTTCAATATCTTTTTGTTTTGTTTTCAGTTTAGTTGACTTTTCAAGCGTTTGGGCGGCTGCAGATGCCTCATTTTCAAACACTGACCTGACTCCTGCTTTATGCATGTGTTGCATGGTTTGTGTTTAATGCCTTAGTTTACTTGAATATTTAGGGGGTTTAAATTTTTTACGTTTTGTCGCGCTCTGTTGCACTATTTTGAGAGGGACGCCCATGCGCATGCGTGGAACACTTTGCGTTGTCTGACTGCTTTTGATATATGACCGTAGGCCTACTTATCTGACTTTTGTGTTTGTAACATTGTCTTGGTTTTATCGCTTTTCAATGACTTAAAGTTTAAGTCAGAAGCCCTCTTGATGACGATAATGTTCATACACTGAACATTATCCTCAAAAATATTTCACACGCAGCTTTGGGATAATTTTTTCAGCTCAAATCCTATCCCGTATCTTGGAGGAAAGCTCATTGTTGTCGCTACTACTTGTAAAAAAATGCACAGGAACTGAGGAAGGCATTTAAAAAAATTGTATATTTCAAAGATGGGGAATGGTCTTAAAAAGGGTCATCTGTATCACTTATGTCGTCTTGTTAGTGTCACGTTATACAAGTGACATTTCTGCGTATGGAAGTCAGTACGTGGGGCTCTGTGACCGAGTGGTTAACGCGTCCGAACTGCAGTCGCTTGCGAGTAATGGGTGCGGCGTTCGAAGCTACGCTGTTTCGGAGTGTCATCTTTGAGCGAGGTGCATACTTCCCGTCATTTCTCCACATCCTAAAGTAAAACCGGGTGCCTGTGACGGCAGCAAAGGCACACTGCAGTGGGATTAACCCTTGTATTTGACCCGTAGCCAGCATCGGGTTGCAATACTCCCCTGGGAGTGGATTTGGTGATGGCATCTGGCTGTGTGCGTTTCATCTGTCATTTGTCGTCAGGTGCCAGTGAAGGATTGATCAAGCGGCCCAGTGATCAGGGGGTAAAGTGTGAAACGGCTCGAGACCCAGACATGCATGATGAGTCGCTATATAAGAAACATTCCTTTAACTTTATGTGCTTTAAAAATAGTGAGTACATTAAGAATATGTTGCGTATAATGTTGTGCCTCTCATAGGTGTCTGAATAGCAGTCGGTGCTAGAATGTATTACAAATGGTGTCGTCATGAAGATAAAAAAGATATGTAAAAAAGTGTTTGTCTGACACACGACGAAACAAGTTTTTCTTGTTCACTTAACCAAAGTACATGTATAACATTGTAAGTAGTTATATTTTAAGTACAGTTTATTTGTAAATGCCTTATCCGTCAACATATATATTTTGCATATTTGCATAATATACATTTATAAAATGTACGTGTACATGTACGTTTATGGGTTTATACATACTTATATTTGTATATTAAGGGTTATTACTCTCTCTGTCAAGACAAACATCGGATTAAAAATTCCGTGACAGGATTATACATGAAGAAATTGTAAACCTTCATCAGGTAGGATCTGCTTAGATAAGTACTGGTCGTAATGCTATTACAAGAAAACAAGAAAAGGGGACTTTGTCATTGTAAACTACACAAAAATAGACTTTTTGACATAGCGTATCGAGTCAGATTTAAGAAAACTCTGTTATCTTGTTGAAACATTTCTGCCTGGTTGAGAATGTCTTCAAAAGCGTACTACTCAAAATTATTTGTGAATGTTCTCACAATCCGGAATAAACTGATCCCTTTTGGGTGTTGACCGCGGGAAAACACATATATTCTTTGTCTTGTACATTTCCGGCTGAATTGCTGAGACAGTGGCGACATTTTTTCAAGTTGCAGCTGTCAGAATCAAGGGAGCGCATATTCGTAAGATCTTGCTACATGATGTGAAAGACAAACATCTTGAGTTCTTTCTTGGGTTGGATCATGCGCATCCAGGGAACTTCTCAATAAAGCAGTCAGAATGCTCATTATAATACACCTTTTGAGTCACACCTCTTCATCTTACACGCGCGCGCGTACACACACACACACACACACACACACACACACACACACACACACACACACACACACCGACGCAGAGAGGGAGAGAGAGAGAGAGAAAGAGAGAACTTTATTTGCGGCTAGCGGCCCATTGCATTAAAAAGTAGTTTCATAAAGGAAATTATACATTGCTGTACAGAACGATATTCATGCAAACTGTTCTTTCATGAATACATCTGGGTGAATAGGTTCTTTTTTGCACGTTACGACATTATTGTCGGCCACTTACATATAAATCCACGCATGTCTTACTTACTTACTTACGCCTTTGACCCCTCCTGCGGCATAGGCCGCAAACAAGGGTTCTCCAGCCATCCCGGTCCTGAGCAATTTTTCCCAACTGTCCCCAGGAGGTTCCTATTCTCTTGACATCGGCGTTCAGGTCTCGGCGCCAACTTGCGAGGTCTACCTCTCTTTCTCTTCCCTTGTGGGTTCCATGAAAGGGACTGTCTGGTGGTGTTTGAGACCGGTTTGCGTAATGTGTGCCCTAACCATCTCCAGCACCTTTGAATTATCTCTTGGTCTGCTGATTGTTGGTTTGTGCGTTGCTAGAACTCCTCGTTGCTGATCTTTTCAGGCCATCGTATCTGTAGAATGCGGCGCAGACATGAGTTGATGAATGTCTGGATCTTCTTGTTGGTGGTTACAGTGGTCCTCCATGTTTCGGCGCCGTAGAGCAGAACAGACTTAACATTGGTGTTGAAAACCCTGATCTTTGTTTTGATGGACAGGTCTCTTAAACTCCAAATGTTTTTCAGTTGGAGGAAGGCTGTCCTAGCTTTTCCAATTCTTGCCTTCACATCTGCGTCGATTCCATCTTGCTTGTTAACAATGCTGCCAAGGTAGGTGAAGTTGTCCACTTCTTCTAGCGCTTCGCCATTCAGTGTGATGGGCGATGTGTTGGTAGAGTTGACGTTCAGGAGCTTGCTCTTCCCTTTGTGGATGTTGAGGCCTAGGTGAGTAGAGTTGTCTGCCACAATGCTGGTCATTTCCTGCATCTGCTGCTGGGTGTGGGAGAGAAGGGCCAGGTCATTCGCAAAATCGAGGTCATCAAGTTGTGACCACAGCGTCCACTGGATGCCGTTTCGCTTTCCTGCTGTGGATGTTTTCATGACCCAGTCGATGGCCAGCTGGAACAAAAACGGCGACAACAAACAGCCTTGTCTCACTCCTGTCTGTACCTGGAATGCCTCTGTGAGTTGACCTCCATGGACTACTCGGCATGAAAGTCCCTCGTAGGAGTTTCAGATGATGCTGGTGATTTTCTCGGGGACCCCGTATTGTCTTAGCAGCCTCCAAAGTGATGCCCTGTCCACGCTGTCAAAAGCCTTCTCGTAGTCAATAAAACTGACGTACATGGGTGAGTTCCACTGAAGAGACTGCTCCAGGATGATACGTAGTGTTGCGATCTGGTCTGTACAGGAGCGATCTTTGCGGAAACCAGCCCGCTGATCTCGCAGCTGCCCGTCAACAACGTCTTTCATCCAGTCTAGCAGGATCCTGTTGAAAACCTTTCCTGGGATGAATAATAGGGTAATCCCTCTGTAGTTGGAGCAGGAGCTCAGGTTGCCTTTCTTTGGGAGCTTGATCAGGTAGCCTTCCATTCTGTGGGGACTTGTTCTTCTTCACAGATCTTCTTGAAGAGGGGGTGGAGCATCTCCACAGTTGCTCCCATATCTGCCTTCAGTGCCTCTGCTGGGATTCCATCAGGTCCGGCTGCCTTGCCGCTTTTCAGTGTCTTGATGGCTCTGCGGATCTCTTCCTTTGTAGGTGCACTGCAGTCTATCGGCAGGTCTCTATCCGCTGGTTGAATGTCAGGTGGGTCGTGTGGGGCTGGTCTGTTGAGTAGTTCTTGAAAATGTTCCACTCATCTTCGCTTCTGTCCCTCTTGGTCGTTAATCTGTTTTCCATCCTTGTCTTTCACTGGCCTTTCAGGTTTGCTAAATTTGCCAGATAGCTTCTTGGTGGTGGCATACAGCTCTTTCATGTTTCCGTTTCTGGCTGCTTCCTCCGCTTCTGTCGCTAGAGTGTCTACATAGTTCTTTTTGTCGGTTTTGATGCTCTTTTTCGCGTTCTTGTTGGCCTGTGTGTACTCTTGTTATGCTTTGGCTTTCTCTGCTCGTGTCCGGCTGTTGTTGAGTGCCACCTTCTTCTCCTTTCTCTGATCTATTTTCTTCAGGGAGTCTGTTGAAATCCACTCCTTGTGGTTATGCTTCTGTGGGCCCAAGACTTCCTGGCAAGCTGACTTCATTGCCTCTTCCACTGTCTTCCATGCCTTGTCTATTGTTTCTTCCTCTTCTTCCTCCATCAGTTCCTGCAGGACTTGGAATTTGTTCATGAGTGACAGCTTGAACTCTTGCAGTTTGGTCGTATCCTTGAGAAGTGTGATGTTGTACTTCTGTCGCTGGTTCTTCTCCCCTGTCCAGTTCCTCTTCAGTTTCAGTTTGACGCATCTGTCTACCCACTCAGTATTTCTTCTCTCAGCATCAAGGCATAGAAAGTGTACATCGCAAGTGACCTTGTCATTTTTTCATCCTTACCCTCATCATAGTTTTACAGCTATAGGTTTTCAACTTTATAACCTGGAATCGTTCTAAATATTTTTCCTTAGTTCATTGTATGCAGGACATGTTAGTAGTAAGTGTTCTTCATTCTCTTTTTCTTTACATAATGGACAGTTTGTGTTTGGTATTCTTTCGTATCTTTTGTTAGTGAGTAAACCGTTGATTCCAAATCTAAACCTTATATACACATCCCTGAACTTTTTCAAGTCTAATATATTTGAGTAGTTTTCTAACCCAACGTTTTGTTTGAAGGATGAATATCAAATATATCTATCATCGCATTCGTTCTTTGCATTCCACTCCTGCATAAAGCAATCCTTAATTCTCTGCTTTAGTTGATGAGTGAAATACTTTACGTCCGCAACTCCTCCATTTAACCACACAAATTCAAAACCTAGACGGTATAGGAAATTCTTCACCATCTCAGCCCAGTTTCGGTCACCGACGATACGCGAGTTAAATATTATTCTGTATGCTTGCTTGGGAAGTCTTTCCTCTTTCATTCGACATAGTTTCATCCAGAATTTAATTACCCTGATACCGCTGTTTATTGAGATCGGAAATCTACTCAGGTCTCCGTATACCATGTGATTCGGGGTCCTTGTGTCCAGTCCCAGGAATCTCTTACAAATGAAAGTGTGAATTCTCTCCAGTTTCAAACTTTTATGGAGACCCCATACCTCAGAACCGTGTAGTAGGGTTGCTTGTACCTGTGCGTCAAAGATGTTTGTGAACACCTTTGTTTGCATGCTATGCAGTCTCCATAGTACTTTCAACACCTGTGCACCCTTTTGTTTGCCTTTCACTGCTAAGTGATCAAGTGCAGCTTCAGTGGACAATTTTGTCTTAAGAACATAGCCAAGGTACTTTTATTGGTTTACCACCTCAAGTGATGTGCCGTCTAGAAATCATCTTTCTCCTACTGCTAGGTGGCCTCCCTTCCTGAAAACCATGTCTTTAGTCTTTTCGGTGTTTACCCTCATATCTAAGTTCTTTGAAACACGCACTAGATTGTCTATTTGCATTGATTTTGGAGGCCAACAGGTATAGTAGATATCAATGCGACATCATCGGCAAAGAGCAAAAAAAATACCTCCATCATACCAGGTATCATCTGTACTCCATGTTTACCATTTCTTCGCACGTAGTCTGCTACTGCGTTAATATATAGAAGAAAAAAAGGACTCTCAATTGCTCCTTGCTTCACTCCTGCTGGACACTCGAAGGAATCGGTTAGGTCATGACCCCAGCGAACGCATGCTTGGACGTTGGTGTACATGGCCTTTAATTAACATCGAAAGAAATTTTGTAGACAAGCGTGAACCTTTAAGTACTTCCCAAAGTATCCTATGGTTGACAGAATCGAATGCCTTCCTGTAGTCAATAAAAGCAACGTAAATTTTCCCACGTCCATCTCCATAGACATATTTCGTAATCATACAATAATGCGTGAAAAAATGATTAACTGTTGAATGACGAGTTCGAAACCCTGCTTGTTCTACACATACCTTATATTCTCCCTCCATCCATGCACGAAGCCGTCTCGCCAGAACAGTCGTTAAAATCTTGTTTATTACACACAGCAAGGAAATGCCTCTGTAATTGTCAGGTTGTATGACATTTCCTTTCTTGTACAATGGGATGATGATTGATTTCGACCATATTTCAGGGAAATAGTGCAAATCAAAAAGGGTGTTGAACAGTTTGGTGAGAAATGGGATGACTTTTTCTTGAACTTGAAAAATTATATGAGGTAGGCTGTGTAGCCTTTACATAGTTCCTAGTGCTAGACTTGCATGCGTGGCGGCTAGAATACAGTCTAGGTGCGGCAGGTTGGGTTTTCGCCAGCCACTTTGAAACACCCCCCGGGTAAGCAATCCAGACCTGGGGCTAATGGCACTTCTAACTTCTTCTTGGCTAATGACGTCGTCCAGTTTGTCATGGTGCACAAGAGATGGAGGATCTCTGCTTCATCACTTACAAGACTGTCTTTCGTATGGAACATAGTCTCGACATGGGCTTTCCATGTGTTGACATGGATGTCTGGTTGAGAAGTTGAGCATCGTGAGAAACCTTTCACAATCGCCCAGAATGCTCGGGAATCTTGCACGCTCTTCAAAAGTGAGTTTTGTATCTCTACAAAATGACCACGCTTTTTCCTTCTAACACGGTCTTTGTACTGGCGCCTGGTCAACATATACTGTTCTTTGGCTTCTGCAGTTTCAGGGCACTGTAGGCCGTGCTCCTACTTTCACTACACTCTTTATCAAACCAAGGTGCCCGTGGTTTTGTAGATCCTCACATTTCAACTTTTATCTCCTTTTTCAGACATATTGCACTCGTTGTTAGGATTTCTGTGAATTGGGCAAGAGCAACATCCACTGAAGTAGCCATTGCTGTAGTTGCTTTGGTTATTTGGTTGTCAAAAGTTTGGTGATTGCATGTGCTTTTTTAGTTCCTCTATCTTGCATGCATCCCAGCAAGCTTTGTATAAGACCTCGACACCTTCTCGAGAATCATGTGAGTTTTGGAGGCCCCAAACACCATTTCAAGGGACATGTGATGAGACTCCACACGGGCATTTACATAGAGATCAACAGGGTAAGGGAGATTTTGGGTAATCACCACACAATAATCTATAACACTGTCACCGCTTGGAGACAAGTAGGTAAATCGACCAAGCCTGTCACCACTCGTGCATCCATTTAGTATAACAGCGTGATGGACTTAGCAAAAGTTTCTTAACATCTTTCCAAATACGTTTGTTGCCTTATCTTGCGACACTCTAGGAGATCTGAAATGTGTGCAAGGGCAGGCTGTCATCACGAGAGAGAGAGAGAGAGAGAGAGAGAGAGAGAGAGAGAGAGAGAGTGAATGAGAGAGATGGTCCTAACACATAAGGAATTATTTATGTATAATGAAGAACACATACCAACACATTACTATGCTTACCCATGCAGACACATTAATGCCCTCACAGGGATACCAATAATGTAATCAAAGAGGACGATGTCGCTTTCAGTCTTGTTGATATTGGGTCAAAATTGGATAATTCTATTATATATCTTTAAGCCATAAAAAACCAGTAAAGAGGACCACGACAGGAAACAACACTCAGCCAGCTCAAACTCCTTTTCCTGGGGCTGCAAAATCGTAGTCTGTGGGAAGCAACAGGCGCTTGGAGTTTTCCGTCTAGACGACGGCCACAGGAAGACGGAAGGGCTGCAGGGGTGAACAAACGCGCAGTGAGAACGAATCCTGTCTTGGTGACGACACAAGGAAGAAACAGCGAGACTGGTGGTTGGAGGGAATGTGGCACAAAGAGGAAAGCTTCGACTTCCCTCAAGACAACATGGCCCTCACTCTCCGTCCACGGCGCACTTCCTCCTTCCCCGCTCGTCCTGAGACGTCGCCCTGACAGACTGCGGTAGCATGACTCGTTAGATGAAAGACTCACTCTGATAACTAGATATTTTCTTGCTTGCTTTCATTCATTCATTCATTCATTCATTCATTCATTCATTCATCCATTCATTCATTCATTCATTCATATTTCTTTCGTCTTTTCCTTCTTTCTTTCCTTTCTGTCTGTCTGTCTGTCTCTTTCTTTCTTTCTGTTTCTTTCTGTCTGTTTCTTTATTTCTTTCTTTCTTGCGCTCTTTCTTTCTTACGTTCTTTCTTTCTTTCTTTCTTTCTTTTCTTTCTTTCTTTCTTTCTTTCTTTCTTTCTCTCTCTCTCTCTCTCTCTCTCTCTCTCTCTCTTTCTTCCGTCCTTTCGTCCTTTCAGATGAGATAGTTAGCATAATTTGTTGGATGAAAGACTCATTCTGACATCAGTCTATGGATTTTCTTTCGGACCTTTTTCTTGTTCTTTCTTCCTTTTTTTCTTTCTTTCGTAACCGTAACGTCATATTACAAGCCTTGCTTCGCAGTCGACGCAACAGAAACTAAGACCTAGATATAAAAAAAGGTTACGAACCACGTGGTGGGAAAATGGACGCAAAGATTGTCTACCCGTGATTGCAGGAGTTGCACGCAGAAATGGTAGATTTCATAGAACATGTTTAGTGGCTCAGTTCGTCGTCCTCAATCATTGTCGTCGTTGTCGCCATCTTCTTCATCAAGAATACCATCGGCTCTCTCGTCACCTTTGCCGTCGTCGTCATTATCATCATCATCGTCATCAACAGCAGTAGCAGCAGCAGCAGTAGCAGCACCAGCTTATTGATGTCGATGCCTTTGCTCACATTGTTTCATCTTGTAAAGTCCCGTCTCAATTTAATGCAATCTAAATACTTCTGCAGGAAAATAGATGAAGAAGTGCATTGTTGAAAAGTGGCATCAAGCACAACAGGCAAGATGGAACGGTAGCTTTACATCCGAGAAGGAAAGTGCACTTCTCACATTCTGTGATTGTTAATTATTAAAAATAAGCAAAATCCCCCTCAAACCAAAGTAGTGGCGGATTTCTACACATAAGCAAACAAACGAACAAACAAACAAACCTACACATAAACACACAAACAAATAATGGAGACAGCCAAGTTGCACCAATATGATTCTCATTCATCTAGGTCATGACATACTTGTTCTGAACATTGATATGATCTCACTTCACTTCTGACGCACCACATATAAACATTAGCAAGAAAAAAAACCTTTACCATTCAAATAAACAAACAACAAACAGACCAATATTAAAGCTCCACAACAATATTTACTAATCTAAAATCAGCTAGATCCTCAATACTTTTGAAACGTAATGGAAATGTCTTTCTCCACTAAAACGCACGTCTTTCGTTTGCAGTCAACTAGATCCCCAGCTCTCTCTAAAAGTCAGTTTTACAGTATTTGTCCACCTTTCCGCTTTGTTCTTGTCCCTCTTTCTCAAACTTCGCCCTCTTGAAAAGAACTCACTTTTATACGTACCCTACTAATGTGCGTGTTTGAACATGTTCGTAATCGACCTCTCCCGATTCGCGTCATCACTTTCTGTGTACACGCCCCTGGAGGGTTTGCTGGAGGGTCGTTACTCTGAATGCACTGCCAGCCGCGTGTTTTGAAGTTTTCATTTTCACAATGACGAACGATTGCTGTGTGAATGGCTGTTCCCACAGTAGTAAACGAACGAATGTTGTGTCCTACCATAGGATTCCAACAGTGATTACTAACAAGGGGTCACAAATTCGCGAATTGACAGCAAAAAGAAGACGACTGTTCAAGCTTGAACTTGGTGTGAGAAGTTTTCATGGCTTCGGCGTAAGCATTCCTTGCATCTTTTTCGTGGTCATTTCCCCACCGCATTGACGCCGTCTCCTTCCTGGGCCCATCAGATGCGTTACAGATGGAGCTGATGAGGCCAAGCGCTGGTTGCGCCGGATTGGTGTGCATCACTTGATGTGCTTTGGAGGCCGTCACACGACCAGTCCTCACTCTCTGCCAAGTCTTGGATTTGGCTTGGTCTCGCGTTTCCTTTTCAACAAGCAATATTTGCTCCAAAGTAACTGATATGTCTATACCTTGGCAGTGCTGCAGCACCTCACTGTGCATCTTTTTCACCAGGTCCTCGTCCTCCAAATCCTTGAGGTACTTGGGCAGTTTCGTGAGTGTGGCCGCCTCGTAGTCCGCAGCATATTCTGGGACCAGCGACAAGATTGCTGGTTTGAATCCAGTTTTTGCAAATGAAATAGAGTCATACAGAGTGCGCAGTTCCTCCGGTGTCGTCTCTGGCACAGCTGCTGGTTTTCTTTTTGCTTTGACCTGGCTTGGTGTTCCGTCGATCAGGGCATCCAGCTGTCGTTTTTTTGTTGCTGCCTTTGTAAAGTCAATGTCAGCACATTTTGCGTAAACGACATCCTTCGTTAGAGGAACAACCCACCCAGCAAGCACCTGCAAAATATAACAAAGCAAAATGTTCACAATATTAAAAGAAGAAACATTGAATTTTTCATCTTTTAACACATTGCGTCCAGCAAACGAGTTCAGCTCGTTTCAATACGTAGATGTAAAACAATACGTACTTAAATAAAAATAAATTCTGCATCGAGTGCCTGCAAATGAGCTCAGCTTGTTATCTAGCGCATCCAAAGGAGAATGAATTGGACGAGTATGATCCGTCATATTCTGATGAAAGCCGGTCAGGAGTAAGTAAGGAGAGTGAAGAACCAGTGTCGACCTTGAAATTAATAAATTTTTGTTTTGACAACTTTTGTTATGAGGTACCCCACGTTTTATGTCAAAGTACTGAAAATTACTAATTCACTTGGGCGCCAGAGGTTGGTTTACCTATATTTACTTGGGTCGAAAAGTGTTAAAATGGCATAAACATCTACTTCACTGCACATGTCACATAACATACACACCTGTATCACTTATTTAAAGTTGTTAAATGGGTTTTACCTGGGTTGGTGTTTGGCTGTCTCGAAGACGGACTGCAGCATCAACAGCAAACAACGACGCTGCAACGTGACTGCACGACTCAGCAATACCAGCCATACAATCACAGTGGGCAGCAACAATCGTACCATCAGCCTCCGCAATAACCCATGGCTGTAGGGGCTTCTCCGACAGGCTCTGGGAATGGTACACCTAAAAGTAAAAAAACAAGAAAAATCAATTCACTGTTGACACATGTATGCATGTTTTCATACACCTTTTAATTCTAAAGAGCAAACATTAATTCACTTTTGATATGCACATACATCTTTTCTTTTTAAGGTTCAAATTTGTGCAGCTGCATCAAGTGAAAGGAACACAAAACTCTGAAAACTGGCTAAACAATCTGACGCCAATGATGGCCCACTTACCTCTGCAGTGATCACTGTGTTGTCACACCCTCGTGGCTTGTGAACGAAGAGACTCTTCACCCACCCTGATGTGTGCTGATTATGAGCACCCAGTGCCTTGAAAGCTTTCAAAGCCTTGCTGGTGTAGAAACTGGTTCTGTGCACCAAATAGTCATGGATGTCCTCAACTGCTACAGAGGGGAAAAGCTTTACATCGTCCGACCAGTCAACAATTTTATACGGATCTAGTCCTCCCACAGCTGATATTTTATCAACATAACGAAGTCTTGATAACTTATCAAGACTGTCAATGTACTTTTCTTTCTGTTTCACTGCTGGTATTGACATTTTCTCGCTGGAAAAGCACCATCAACAACACGATCACAACCACGCTCAACTCTGCTGTGCACTCGGAAACCCTCCAGCACAATTTGTGTGTACCACGTGACACGCAAATCAGGCCGCGAAAGTACGCAATCGGGAGAGG
>JAWQFJ010000799.1:57500-66341 GCA_034096865.1 Theodoxus fluviatilis | reverse complement strand
GGTCAAATACTCCTCAGTACAATTAAGGTCAAATACTCCTCAGTACAATGAAGGTCAAATACTCCTCAGTACAATTAAGGTCAAATACTCCTCAGTACAATGAAGGTCAAATACTCCTCAGTACCGGTCAAATACTCCTCAGTACCGGTCAAATACTCCTCAGTACAATTAAGGTCAAATACTCCTCAGTACAATGAAGGTCAAATACTCCTCAGTACAATTAAGGTCAAATACTCCTCAGTACAATGAAGGTCAAATACTCCTCAGTACCGGTCAAATACTCCTCAGTACAATGAAGGCCAAATACTCCTCAGTACAATGAAGGCCAAATACTCCTCAGTACAATTAAGGTCAAATACTCCTCAGTACAATGAAGGTCAAATACTCCTCAGTACCGGTCAAATACTCCTCAGTACCGGTCAAATACTCCTCAGTACAATTAAGGTCAAATACTCCTCAGTACAATTAAGGTCAAATACTCCTCAGTACAATGAAGGTCAAATACTCCTCAGTACAATTAAGGTCAAATACTCCTCAGTACTGGTCAAATACTCCTCAGTACAATTAAGGTCAAATACTCCTCAGTACAATGAAGGTCAAATACTCCTCAGTACAATTAAGGTCAAATACTCCTCAGTACTATGAATGCCAAATACTCCTCAGTACAATTAAGGTCAAATACTCCTGACAGTACTATGAAGGCCAAATACTCCTCAGTACAATGAAGGCCAAATACTCCTCAGTACAATGAAGGTCAAATACTCCTCAGTACAATTAAGGTCAAATACTCCTCAGTACTATGAAGGCCAAATACTCCTCAGTACAATTAAGGTCAAATACTCCTCAGTACTATGAAGGCCAAATACTCCTCAGTACAATGAAGGTCAAATACTCCTCAGTACAATGAAGGTCAAATACTCCTCAGTACAATGAAGGCCAAATACTCCTCAGTACAATTAAGGTCAAATACTCCTCAGTACAATGAAGGTCAAATACTCCTCAGTACAATTAAGGTCAAATACTCCTCAGTACTATGAAGGCCAAATACTCCTCAGTACAATGAAGGTCAAATACTCCTCAGTACCGGTCAAATACTCCTCAGTACCGGTCAAATACTCCTCAGTACAATTAAGGTCAAATACTCCTCAGTACAATGAAGGCCAAATACTCCTCAGTACTATGAAGGTCAAATACTCCTCAGTACAATTAAGGTCAAATACTCCTCAGTACAATTAAGGTCAAATACTCCTCAGTACTGGTCAAATACTCCTCAGTACAATTAAGGTCAAATACTCCTCAGTACAATGAAGGTCAAATACTCCTCAGTACAATTAAGGTCAAATACTCCTCAGTACAATGAAGGCCAAATACTCCTCAGTACTATGAAGGCCAAATACTCCTCAGTACCGGTCAAATACTCCTCAGTACCGGTCAAATACTCCTCAGTACCGGTCAAATACTCCTCAGTACAATGAAGGTCAAATACTCCTCAGTACCGGTCAAATACTCCTCAGTACAATTAAGGTCAAATACTCCTCAGTACCGGTCAAATACTCCTCAGTACCGGTCAAATACTCCTCAGTACAATTAAGGTCAAATACTCCTCAGTACAATGAAGGTCAAATACTCCTCAGTACAATTAAGGTCAAATATTCCTCAGTACAATGAAGGTCAAATACTCCTCAGTACTGGTCAAATACTCCTCAGTACAATGAAGGCCAAATACTCCTCAGTACAATGAAGGCCAAATACTCCTCAGTACAATTAAGGTCAAATACTCCTCAGTACAATGAAGGTCAAATACTCCTCAGTACCGGTCAAATACTCCTCAGTACCGGTCAAATACTCCTAAGTACAATTAAGGTCAAATACTCTTCAGTACAATGAAGGTCAAATACTCCTCAGTACAATGAAGGTCAAATACTCCTCAGTACAATTAAGGTCAAATACTCCTCAGTACTGGTCAAATACTCCTCAGTACAATTAAGGTCAAATACTCCTCAGTACAATGAAGGTCAAATACTCCTCAGTACAATTAAGGTCAAATACTCCTCAGTACTATGAAGGCCAAATACTCCTCAGTACAATTAAGGTCAAATACTCCTCAGTACAATTAAGGTCAAATACTCCTCAGTACAATGAAGGTCAAATACTCCTCAGTACCGGTCAAATACTCCTCAGTACCGGTCAAATACTCCTAAGTACAATTAAGGTCAAATACTCCTCAGTACAATGAAGGTCAAATACTCCTCAGTACTATGAAGGCCAAATACTCCTCAGTACAATTAAGGTCAAATACTCCTCAGTACTATGAAGGTCAAATACTCCTCAGTACCGGTCAAATACTCCTCAGTACCGGTCAAATACTCCTCAGTACAATTAAGGTCAAATACTCCTCAGTACAATGAAGGCCAAATACTCCTTAGTACTATGAAGGTCAAATACTCCTCAGTACTATGAAGGCCAAATACTCCTCTGTACAATTAAGGTCAAATACTCCTCAGTACTGGTCAAATACTCCTCAGTACAATGAAGGTCAAATACTCCTCAGTACAATGAAGGTCAATAACTCCTCAGTACAATTAAGGTCAAATACTCCTCAGTACAATGAAGGCCAAATACTCCTCAGTACTATGAAGGCCAAATACTCCTCAGTACCGGTCAAATACTCCTCAGTACCGGTCAAATACTCCTCAGTACCGGTCAAATACTCCTCAGTACAATTAAGGTCAAATACTCCTCAGTACAATGAAGGCCAAATACTCCTCAGTACTATGAAGGTCAAATACTCCTCAGTACTATGAAGGTCAAATACTCCTCAGTACAATTAAGGTCAAATACCCCTCAGTACCGGTCAAATACTCCTCAGTACAATGAAGGTCAAATACTCCTCAGTACAATTAAGGTCAAATACTCCTCAGTACAATGAAGGCCAAATACTCCTCAGTACAATGAAGGCCAAATACTCCTCAGTACAATTAAGGTCAAATACTCCTCAGTACAATTAAGGTCAAATACTCCTCAGTACAATTAAGGTCAAATACTCCTCAGTACAATGAAGGCCAAATACTCCTCAGTACAATGAAGGTCAAATACTCCTCAGTACAATTAAGGTCAAATACTCCTCAGTACAATTAAGGTCAAATACTTCTCAGTACAATTAAGGTCAAATACTCCTCAGTACCGGTCAAATACTCCTCAGTACAATTAAGGCCAAATACTCCTCAGTACAATGAAGGCCAAATACTCCTCAGTACAATGAAGGCCAAATACTCCTCAGTACAATGAAGGCCAAATACTCCTCAATACAATGAAGGCCAAATACTCCTCAGTACAATGAAGGGCAAATACTCCTCAGTACCGGTCAAATACTCCTCAGTACAATGAAGGTCAAATACTCCTCAGTACCGGTCAAATACTCCTCAGTACAATGAAGGTCAAATACTCCTTAGTACAATTAAGGTCAAATACTCCTCAGTACAATGAAGGCCAAATACTCCTCAGTACAATGAAGGCCAAATACTCCTCAGTACAATGAAGGTCAAATACTCCTCAGTACAATGAAGGTCAAATACTCCTCAGTACCGGTCAAATACTCCTCAGTACAATGAAGGTCAAATACTCCTCAGTACCGGTCAAATACTCCTCAGTACCGGTCAAATACTCCTCAGTACAATGAAGGTCAAATACTCCTCAGTACAATGAAGGTCAAATACTCCTCAGTACAATGAAGGTCAAATACTCCTCAGTACCGGTCAAATACTCCTCAGTACCGGTCAAATACTCCTCAGTACAATGAAGGCCAAATACTCCTCAGTACAATTAAGGTCAAATACTCCTCAGTACAATGAAGGTCAAATACTCCTCAGTACAATTAAGGCCAAATACTCCTCAGTACAATGAAGGCCAAATACTCCTCAGTACAATTAAGGCCAAATACTCCTCAGTACTATGAAGGTCAAATACTCCTCAGTATTATGAAGGTCAAATACTCCTCAGTACTATGAAGGTCAAATACTCCTCAGTACAATTAAGGTCAAATACTCCTCAGTACAATGAAGGTCAAATACTCCTCAGTACCGGTGAAATACTCCTCAGTACAATGAAGGCCAAATACTCCTCAGTACAATGAAGGCCAAATACTCCTCAGTACAATGAAGGCCAAATACTCCTCAGTACAATGAAGGTCAAATACTCCTCAGTACCGGTCAAATACTCCTCAGTACAATGAAGGCCAAATACTCCTCAGTACAATGAAGGCCAAATACTCCTCAGTACAATGAAGGTCAAATACTCCTCAGTACAATTAAGGCCAAATACTCCTCAGTACAATGAAGGCCAAATACTCCTCAGTACAATGAAGGTCAAATACTCCTCAGTACCGGTCAAATACTCCTCAGTACAATTAAGGCCAAATACTCCTCAGTACAATGAAGGCCAAATACTCCTCAGTACAATGAAGGCCAAATACTCCTCAGTACTATGAAGGCCAAATACTCCTCAGTACTATGAAGGCCAAATACTCCTCAGTACAATGAAGGCCAAATACTCCTCAGTACAATGAAGGTCAAATACTCCTCAGTACAATTAAGGTCAAATACTCCTCAGTACAATGAAGGCCAAATACTCCTCAGTACAATGAAGGCCAAATACTCCTCAGTACTATGAAGGCCAAATACTCCTCAGTACTATGAAGGTCAAATACTCCTCAGTACAATTAAGGCCAAATACTCCTCAGTACAATGAAGGTCAAATACTCCTCAGTACTATGAAGGTCAAATACTCCTCAGTACAATTAAGGTCAAATACTCCTCAGTACTATGAAGGCCAAATACTCCTCAGTACTATGAAGGTCAAATACTCCTCAGTACAATTAAGGCCAAATACTCCTCAGTACAATGAAGGTCAAATACTCCTCAGTACTATGAAGGCCAAATACTCCTCAGTACTATGAAGGTCAAATACTCCTCAGTACTATGAAGGCCAAATACTCCTCAGTACTATGAAGGCCAAATACTCCTCAGTACAATGAAGGCCAAATACTCCTCAGTACAATGAAGGCCAAATACTCCTCAGTACTATGAAGGTCAAATACTCCTCAGTACAATGAAGGCCAAATACTCCTCAGTACTATGAAGGTCAAATACTCCTCAGTACAATTAAGGCCAAATACTCCTCAGTACAATGAAGGTCAAATACTCCTCAGTACAATTAAGGCCAAATACTCCTCAGTACAATGAAGGTCAAATACTCCTCAGTACAATGAAGGTCAAATACTCCTCAGTACAATTAAGGCCAAATACTCCTCAGTACTATGAAGGTCAAATACTCCTCAGTACAATTAAGGCCAAATACTCCTCAGTACAATGAAGGTCAAATACTCCTCAGTACTATGAAGGCCAAATACTCCTCAGTACTATGAAGGCCAAATACTCCTCAGTACTATGAAGGCCAAATACTCCTCAGTACTATGAAGGCCAAATACTCCTCAGTACTATGAAGGCCAAATACTCCTCAGTACTACTATGAAGGCCAAATACTCCTCAGTACTACTATGAAGGCCAAATACTCCTCAGTACTACTATGAAGGCCAAATACTCCTCAGTACTATGAAGGCCAAATACTCCTCAGTACTATGAAGGCCAAATACTCCTCAGTACTATGAAGGTCAAATACTCCTCAGTACAATTAAGGCCAAATACTCCTCAGTACAATGAAGGCCAAATACTCCTCAGTACAATGAAGGCCAAATACTCCTCAGTACTATGAAGGCCAAATACTCCTCAGTACTATGAAGGTCAAATACTCCTCAGTACTATGAAGGCCAAATACTCCTCAGTACTATGAAGGCCAAATACTCCTCAGTACAATTAAGGCCAAATACTCCTCAGTACTATGAAGGCCAAATACTCCTCAGTACAATGAATGCCAAATACTCCTCAGTACAATGAAGGCCAAATACTCCTCAGTACTATGAAGGTCAAATACTCCTCAGTACTATGAAGGTCAAATACTCCTCAGTACAATTAAGGCCAAATACTCCTCAGTACAATGAAGGCCAAATACTCCTCAGTACAATGAAGGCCAAATACTCCTCAGTACTATGAAGGCCAAATACTCCTCAGTACTATGAAGGTCAAATACTCCTCAGTACTATGAAGGCCAAATACTCCTCAGTACTATGAAGGCCAAATACTCCTCAGTACAATTAAGGCCAAATACTCCTCAGTACTATGAAGGCCAAATACTCCTCAGTACAATGAAGGCCAAATACTCCTCAGTACAATGAAGGCCAAATACTCCTCAGTACTATGAAGGTCAAATACTCCTCAGTACTATGAAGGCCAAATACTCCTCAGTACAATTAAGGCCAAATACTCCTCAGTACTATGAAGGCCAAATACTCCTCAGTACAATGAAGGCCAAATACTCCTCAGTACAATGAAGGCCAAATACTCCTCAGTACTATGAAGGCCAAATACTCCTCAGTACTATGAAGGCCAAATACTCCTCAGTACTATGAAGGCCAAATACTCCTCAGTACTATGAAGGCCAAATACTCCTCAGTACTATGAAGGCCAAATACTCCTCAGTACAATGAAGGTCAAATACTCCTCAGTACTATGAAGGTCAAATACTCCTCAGTACTATGAAGGCCAAATACTCCTCAGTACTATGAAGGCCAAATACTCCTCAGTACTATGAAGGCCAAATACTCCTCAGTACAATTAAGGCCAAATACTCCTCAGTACTATGAAGGCCAAATACTCCTCAGTACAATGAAGGCCAAATACTCCTCAGTACAATGAAGGCTAAATACTCCTCAGTACTATGAAGGCCAAATACTCCTCAGTACTATGAAGGCCAAATACTCCTCAGTACTATGAAGGCCAAATACTCCTCAGTACTATGAAGGCCAAATACTCCTCAGTACAATGAAGGCCAAATACTCCTCAGTACTATGAAGGCCAAATACTCCTCAGTACTATGAAGGCCAAATACTCCTCAGTACTATGAAGGCCAAATACTCCTCAGTACTATGAAGGCCAAATACTCCTCAGTACAATGAAGGTCAAATACTCCTCAGTACTATGAAGGTCAAATACTCCTCAGTACTATGAAGGCCAAATACTCCTCAGTACTATGAAGGCCAAATACTCCTCAGTACTATGAAGGCCAAATACTCCTCAGTACAATTAAGGCCAAATACTCCTCAGTACTATGAAGGCCAAATACTCCTCAGTACAATGAAGGCCAAATACTCCTCAGTACAATGAAGGCCAAATACTCCTCAGTACTATGAAGGCCAAATACTCCTCAGTACAATGAAGGCCAAATACTCCTCAGTACAATGAAGGCCAAATACTCCTCAGTACTATGAAGGCCAAATACTCCTCAGTACTATGAAGGCCAAATACTCCTCAGTACAATGAAGGCCAAATACTCCTCAGTACTATGAAGGCCAAATACTCCTCAGTACTATGAAGGCCAAATACTCCTCAGTACTATGAAGGTCAAATACTCCTCAGTACAATGAAGGCCAAATACTCCTCAGTACTATGAAGGCCAAATACTCCTCAGTACTATGAAGGTCAAATACTCCTCAGTACTATGAAGGCCAAATACTCCTCAGTACTATGAAGGCCAAATACTCCTCAGTACTATGAAGGCCAAATACTCCTCAGTACTATGAAGGCCAAATACTCCTCAGTACAATGAAGGCCAAATACTCCTCAGTACAATGAAGGCCAAATACTCCTCAGTACTATGAAGGCCAAATACTCCTCAGTACAATGAAGGCCAAATACTCCTCAGTACTATGAAGGTCAAATACTCCTCAGTACTATGAAGGCCAAATACTCCTCAGTACTATGAAGGCCAAATACTCCTCAGTACTATGAAGGCCAAATACTCCTCAGTACAATGAAGGCCAAATACTCCTCAGTACAATGAAGGCCAAATACTCCTCAGTACAATGAAGGCCAAATACTCCTCAGTACTATGAAGGCCAAATACTCCTCAGTACTATGAAGGCCAAATACTCCTCAGTACAATGAAGGCCAAATACTCCTCAGTACAATGAAGGCCAAATACTCCTCAGTACAATGAAGGCCAAATACTCCTCAGTACTATGAAGGCCAAATACTCCTCAGTACTATGAAGGTCAAATACTCCTCAGTACTATGAAGGCCAAATACTCCTCAGTACTATGAAGGCCAAATACTCCTCAGTACTATGAAGGCCAAATACTCCTCAGTACTATGAAGGCCAAATACTCCTCAGTACAATGAAGGCCAAATACTCCTCAGTACTATGAAGGTCAAATACTCCTCAGTACAATTAAGGCCAAATACTCCTCAGTACTATGAAGGTCAAATACTCCTCAGTACAATTAAGGCCAAATACTCCTCAGTACTATGAAGGTCAAATACTCCTCAGTACAATTAAGGCCAAATACTCCTCAGTACAATGAAGGTCAAATACTCCTCAGTACTATGAAGGCCAAATACTCCTCAGTACTATGAAGGTCAAATACTCCTCAGTACTATGAAGGCCAAATACTCCTCAGTACTATGAAGGCCAAATACTCCTCAGTACAATTAAGGTCAAATACTCCTCAGTACAATTAAGGCCAAATACTCCTCAGTACTATGAAGGTCAAATACTCCTCAGTACAATTAAGGCCAAATACTCCTCAGTACTATGAAGGTCAAATACTCCTCAGTACAATGAAGGCCAAATACTCCTCAGTACTATGAAGGCCAAATACTCCTCAGTACTATGAAGGCCAAATACTCCTCAGTACTATGAAGGCCAAATACTCCTCAGTACAATTAAGGT
>JAWQFJ010000799.1:2500-47500 GCA_034096865.1 Theodoxus fluviatilis | reverse complement strand
TCATTGAAGAAATCTACCCTGACAGCCCCTATACCAAGAACCTCATCAAGGACTGGGACAAGAGCAGGAAAAAGAGGGACCGGGCACTTCCTCCTCTCAATCTGAAAGACCAGGAGACTGACAAGCGGGACAGTGGCTTTGGAGACAGCACTGACAGCAACAATGAGACAGACACGATATCCACAGGAAGGCAAACATTCCGTGACCCCAAAGCCGGGAAGAGAGGCAAGATGGGGGTGGAGACGATGCCAGGAAAGGAGGGATATGGAGCCCTTCGAACCAAGGCACGCATGGCTCATGAAGAACGTGAGAAAGCTAGACGCCGACAACAGAGGATGGCTGATGCAGAACGGCGTGCACTGGATGAAGAACGTCGGCGCAGAGGTCTTATTCCCTTGAAGCCCATTGAAGACCCCTTCAAGAAGATCCAGGAACAAAAAGAGCAGGAGAAAGAAGAAGCTAGGATAAAGATGGCAGAGGACAGAAAGAAGGAAGAAGAAGATAGGGAGAAGGCCAAGAGGGTAGCAGAGGAGCAGGAAAGAGCTCAGAGAGAGAAGAAGAGGCAGCAGGAAGAGGAGGAGGAGCAGCAACGCAAGGAGCAGGAGAAGCTAGAAAAGGATCGAAAGGAGCAGGATCACAAGGAGATGTTGGAAAAGGCAGAGAAAGCTGCTCGGGAAAGGCAGGAGGCAGCAGAGAAGGCTGAGAAGGAGAGGGAGGACAAGGACAAAGACTCATCAGAGAAAGAAAACCAGAAAGCAGTTCCCAAACAAAGCAGGGACAGAGCTTCCAGAGATGCAACACGCGAGGGCAGGGATGAGAAACGAAAACGGAGTCGTCAAAAGATTGTCCGTCGATCCAAGGCAGAGCGACAGATTTCTGGCGATGAAGTCATCCTCAACAAGTATGAGCTGGGACGAACATTGGGTGATGGCAACTTTGCCATAGTGCGGATGTCTCGCTCCCGAGTTACTGGGGCGGAGTATGCCATGAAGGTCATCGACAAGCCCAAGCTGAAGGGCAAGGAGCACATGGTGGAGAATGAAATTGAGATCATGAAGGACTGCAACCATGTCAACATCGTCAAGCTGTATGAGGAGTATGAGACGCCAGACAAGATCTACCTCGTGATGGAGCTTGTCAAGGTAAGAGAGAATTTGTGTTTTTAGGAATCTTTGACTGAAGGTAGAGTTACTCACTTCCTTTGTACTCTGTATCCCATGCCATAATGCAATTGATTGAGAACATAGAATTTCCTGTTGTATGATGGATTTGTTATTGGAGTGAACAGGCAGTATGAATAGGAATGTAAATATTTTTCTTCGTTGCAGTTCTCCTTTCAACAAATTATTAACTTCTTCTCTTTCATGGAGGTCTGTATTTTGCTTTTCTCTTCTTTTCTCACATCATCAATGCTCATCTGTCAGGATAGAGTAATGTCACTACTGGTCATGAAATAGTGTAATATATATACATTATCACTGTCTGTCTCCTTGATGCCATTGAAATGGCTGATAAAAAGTGATAGTAATAGAGTCCCATAATGTTTCCTGATTGTAAAACTTATTTTTTTGTTTTGTTTTTTTCTTTTATTTAATGCAGTGAGCTTGTATATTTTTGTGAATGAGAAAAGACTTTTTCATTGCCATCGAAATGGCAAAATTGTCAAAGAATGTTGGTAGTAATATTTGCCACTATTGAGCTACAAAGGACCACCTTGATATATAAGGTGCTGCAAGAGGCAGGAACACAGAAAGTTACAACTGACAAATGTTGATGAACAAACCAGAGATAGGTGCCGATAGCCTCACAAAATCACAATTTTTAGGCCTCTGTTCACAGCAGGCATGATCCACTCTGGTTACCAGATCTCTGTTCACAGCAGACATGATCCACTCTTGAGTACCAGATCTATGTTCACAGCAGACATGATCCACTCAGGAGTACCAGATCTATGTTCACAGCAGACATGATCCACTCAGGAGTACCAGATCTCCATTCACAGCAGACATGATCCACTCTTGAGTACCAGATCTATGTTCACAGCAGACATGATCCACACTTGAGTACCAGATCTATGTTCACAGCAGACATGATCCACTCTTGAGTACCAGATCTATGTTCACAGCAGACATGATCCACTCTGGAGTACCAGATCTATGTTCACAGCAGACATGATCCACTCTTGAGTACCAGATCTATGTTCACAGCAGACATGATCCACTCAGGAGTACCAGATCTCTGTTCACAGCAGACATGATCCACTCGGGAGTACCAGATCTATGTTCACAGCAGACATGATCCACTCGGGAGTACCAGATCTATGTTCACAGCACTCAGGAGTATCAGATCTATGTTCACAGCACTCAGGAGTACCAGATCTCTGTTCACAGCAGACATGATCCACTCAGGAGTACCAGATCTCTGTTCACAGCAGACATGATCCACTCTTGAGTACCAGATCTCTGTTCACAGCCTTCAGTAGCTCTTCTCTGTGGAACCACAACAAAAATGAGTCATTAGTTGCTCCCTGGGGAAAATCTGCTGTCTGTCTTTAGCATACTTACTATCTGATCATGCTTTGCAGATTTCTGTCTAAAATTTTGCCTGTGAAATTCACATTTTGTTGGCTAAATAACTTTTCAAAGACCTGAAAACTGGTTTAAAAGTTATGTATGCTGTCTGTCTTTAGCATACTTACTATCTGATCATGCTTTGCAGATTTCTGTCTAAAATTTTGCCTGTGAAATTCACATTTTGTTGGCTAAATAACTTTTCAAAGACCTGAAAACTGGTTTAAAAGTTATGTATGCATGATAGTGCAGTGTACATTTGAATATTGACGCATATGTAAATATGATATTAAAAAGTTTGAATAGGCAAAAAGAACAGTTGTGGTCATGGTAACAGGGCAAAAAGAGGGGGTCAATAGGTCAGCCAGAGCTTTTTATTAAAAGAATTGTTTTAGAAAAGGCCAGAAAACACTTTTAAAATGTAAATAGTGTATTTCCCAAGTGCTCGAAGGGCAGGGAAGATGGAATGGTCTGCAATTTGTTGTTTACCATCTTCTCACACACATACACACACACACACACACACACACACACTCACACTCACACACACACACACACACACACGCACGCACACGCGCACGCACACGCGCGCGCACGCACCGCACGCACCGCACACACTGCACGCACGCACACACACACACACACACACACACACACACACACACCATGGCAGGGAAAAATAGGACCTGCTGGGTTACCGTAACCACAGCCTTACTAAATTTACAAACCGGCTTTTGAGAGGACGCACAAAACCACAAGAAGCCTCTGACTTTAGCCCCCAATGATAGTCTGCTTTTAAGAAGATATGAAATGATGCATTTGCGCCTGTTTCTATATCATCATCTTATCATCATTATTGTTATAATCATTATTAACATCATCAACATTATCATCATCATCATCATCATCATCACCGCAACAAAAACTTGTCCAGGTGGTTCCTGTGACATCCCACTTGGCATTATCTTCCCTTTCCATTCACCTGCATGTATTATGTAGATATTGTTTTGTTTTTTAATCTGACTGGCTGACTGGCTCTGTTGGTGTGCATATGTATGTGTGAATGTGTCACTGTCTGTCTGTCTGTCTGTCTGTTGGTCGGTCGGTCTGTCTGTGTGTCTGTCTGTGTGTCTGTCTGTGTGTCTGTCTGTGTGTCTGTCTGTGTGTCAGTCTGTCTGTCTGTCTGTCTGTCTGTCTGTCTGTCTGTCTGTCTGTCTGTCTGTGTGTCTGTCTGTCTGTCTGTCTGTCTGTCTGTCAGTCTGTCAGTCTGTCAGTCTGTCTGTGTGTCTGTCTGTGTGTCTGTCTGTCTGTTTGTCAGTCTGTCTGTCAGTCTGTCTGTCTGTCTGTCTGTCTGTCTGTCTGTCTGTGTGTCTGTCTGTGTGTCTGTCTGTCTGTTTCTTCATCCGTCCATCCATCTGTCTGTCCATCCACATTTCCATACCTCACCCTGCTACACACATGTACTCCAAACCCTCTGAGTCTCTCTGCCCACCTTCTAATCTCACAGTTCAATGAACTGTGATTGGTCACATCAAAGTATGCCTGCATTTGATTTATTCCTGCCTGTGATAGGCATGAGGAATTGGCTGGTCAGATGTGAAGTGATTTTCGCTCTTGTTTATGGCTTTGACACATGCATACATGTGCATGCACTGTCTTGGAGGCATGACAAACTCTGAGGCAATTCTGAAAGATACAATGACTCTGAAAAGCATGATAGATAGGTTCAGGGTGTAAAACAAGTACCCATAAGTGTACTTCTGTGTGGAGCAGCTATTCAGTCACTTCATGCCAGGCTCAACAGACACATTTTCCCCCCTAAATTCCCTAATTTGTGTAGGGGAATCTTGTTTTGTAGTTTCATGGAGCTTCTTTCTTTTCATGTCATAATGAGCATGGGCAAAATGTATAGGGACAGGCTTACTTTGTTGTACGCTAATCTTCACACAATGAGATTTAACTAGCTGTCAGGGTAAAGGAGCATCTATATAGTCTGAAAGTGTTCTTGACGCTTATGTGGCTGTGCATGAGAAAGAAACCAGGCTGAAGTCGGTAAAAACAGTTTTTGAGCAACTGCTGAGGAAAGCCTTCAGCGCATTCTGTTACATAATGGCCTTCTTCAACTTGACATTGCTGTGAGAAAGGAAAGATTTCTCCTATTCATGAGCAAGCTGTTTTCTATGCAATAAGCATGAATGAATGAATACTATTGTAGTTGAAATATTTTATTTTGTCATTTTTCTGATTGAAGCCTTGTTTTCTCATGCACAGTCACATGTGACTTTCCCTGTGACCTTTCCCTGTGTCCTTTCACTGTGACCTTTCACTGTGACCTTTCATTGTGACCTTTCATTGTGACCTTTCATTGTGACCTATGTGGACTCATATCTTGTACTGTGAGACAGCCTTGGAAAGTAAACAATTTTTGTTGTAGGATTGCATTTGATAATGACCAAAGTCCTTTAAGAAATATTCATACATTTCAGAGTTTTAGATTTATCATATTTCAGGAAAAGTTGAGTATAAACAAGTGTGGCCTTGTCTGTGCTTCAGGGTGGGGACTTGTTTGATGCCATCACCCAGAGCGTCAAGTTTGGGGAGGTGGATTCTGCCAACATGGTGAAGGATCTGTGCAATGCCTTGTTCTACCTGCACTCCCGACACATCGTCCACCGCGACCTCAAGCCTGAAAACCTCCTGGTAAGGATGAGTTCCCACCTTCACTCACTATAGTTCTCCAAGTATCGTCAATGGTTTTTTCTTCTTTTTCTTTTGATCTGCAAGATTTTAGAGTATTTTCTTCACCATCATTTCTACTAACCTCTCCTGAATCTTCCCTGTGTTCTTGCAAATGATGCATCTGCTCCTTAGTTTGTAATTTATTCATTCCCCTGCTCCTCCCTTGTCACTCTCAGCTCCCCTGTCTTTCTCCCACTACTCCAGGTCTGTCATTCTCAGCTCCCCTGTCTTCCTCCCACTACTCCAGGTCTGTCATTCTCAGCTCCCCTGTCTTCCTCCCACTACTCCAGGTCTGTCACTCTCAGCTCCCCTGTCTTCCTCCCACTACTCCAGGTCTGTCATTCTCAGCTATCCTGTCTTCCTCCCACTACTCCAGGTCTGTCATTCTCAGCTCCCCTGTCTTCCTCCCACTACTCCAGGTCTGTCACTCTCAGCTCCCCTGTCTTCCTCCCACTACTCCAGGTCTGTCATTCTCAGCTCCCCTGTCTTCCTCCCACTACTCCAGGTCTGTCATTCTCAGCTCCCCTGTCTTCCTCCCACTACTCCAGGTCTGTCACTCTCAGCTCCCCTGTCTTCCTCCCACTACTCCAGGTCTGTCATTCTCAGCTCCCCTGTCTTCCTCCCACTACTCCAGGTCTGTCACTCTCAGCTATCCTGTCTTCCTCCCACTACTCCAGGTCTGTCACTCTCAGCTCCCCTGTCTTCCTCCCACTACTCCAGGTCTGTCATTCTCAGCTCCCCTGTCTTCCTCCCACTACTCCAGGTCTGTCATTCTCAGCTGCCCTGTCTTCCTCCCACTACTCCAGGTCTGTCACTCTCAGCTCCCCTGTCTTCCTCCCACTACTCCAGGTCTGTCATTCTCAGCTCCTCTGTCTTCCTCCCACTACTCCAGAGGCGCGTTCAGGAGGCGCAGAGTACTCGGTGAGTTCCCGCGAGGTCTCGGTGAGCTGAATCTGCGCCTCCTGAACGGCAACGGAACAAGTGTGATCGCGCCAAGATGGCGTCCAATGCTGACTTCGACTACCCACCGTCGTAAAAGCGTAATCTTCGAGGTGGCAATGCTCGAATTGGCTTCTGAATCAGTTGCACCGTTCGCCTCGTTACAGTGACACTCAGTTCAAATGTCATTTTCGGATGAACCGCACATCTGTTCAGGTAAACAAGTTTCTTCATCATAACTTCTGCTTGTTCTTCATTGTCGCACTCGTGATGAAAGCAGTAACATAAAAATTATCGTCTGCACAGGCGTGCAACCCCATTGATCTATAAATTTATATATGTATATTCCTGTTGCTCGTGACCCTCGTCTGTCTACAATGATCAAAGACGCTACATGGAAGGAGGGGACCGGTTGAAGTGTGTCGACTATGAAGACAACTGTCAAACACTGGACAAGGGACGTAATCATGATTGGACGCTGCTTTGTTACTTCCCTTTACGGTGGCGCTAGCCGGCTGATGGACTGTTTTCGTAATAAATTGACTCTGGTGAGAACCCAAACGAACAGAGCGATGATTCTTACCTGTCGTTACTCTTTCGTACACATCATCCGGCACCAGGATGGTGTAACTTCGACCCAGGTTGTGGTCGGCAAGGTTTACTCTCACGAGCACGCACGGCATTGTATCAGTGGAAGCCATTTTGGATTTCAAGGCGGGCAAGCTCAAAAATGGGATCGCGGTCACATCGCGAGGACTCGGCGAGCTGAGCCGTTCAGGAGGGAAGGCTTGGCGGGACCCCGCGGGACCCCGCGATAACTCGCCCTCCTGAACGCGCCTCAGGTCTGTCATTCTCAGTACCCCTGTCTTCCTCCCACTACTCCAGGTCTGTCATTCTCAGCTCCCCTGTCTTCCTCCCACTACTCCAGGTCTGTCATTCTCAGCTCCCCTGTCTTCCTCCCACTACTCCAGGTCTGTCATTCTCAGCTCCCCTGTCTTCCTCCCACTACTCCAGGTCTGTCATTCTCAGCTCCCCTGTCTTCCTCCCACTACTCCAGGTCTGTCATTCTCAGCTCCCCTGTCTTCCTCCCACTACTCCAGGTCTGTCATTCTCAGCTCCCCTTTCTTCCTCCCACTACTCCAGGTCTGTCATTCTCAGCTGCCCTGTCTTCCTCCCACTACTCCAGGTCTGTCATTCTCAGCTCCCCTGTCTTCCTCCCACTACTCCAGGTCTGTCATTCTCAGCTCCCCTGTCTTCCTCCCACTACTCCAGGTCTGTCATTCTCAGCTCCCCTGTCTTCCTCCCACTACTCCAGGTCTGTCATTCTCAGCTCCCCTGTCTTCCTCCCACTACTCCAGGTCTGTCATTCTCAGCTCCCCTGTCTTCCTCCCACTACTCCAGGTTTGTCATTCTCACCTCCCCTGTCTTCCTCCCACTACTCCAGGTCTGTCATTCTCAGCTCCCCTGTCTTCCTCCCACTACTCCAGGTCTGTCACTCTCAGCTCCCCTGTCTTCCTCCCACTACTCCAGGTCTGTCATTCTCAGCTCCACTGTCTTCCTCCCACTACTCCAGGTCTGTCATTCTTCCTCCCACTACTCCAGGTCTGTCATTCTCAGCTCCGCTGTCTTCCTCCCACTACTCCAGGTCTGTCACTCTCAGCTCCTATTTTCTCTTAGGCCAAGCAACAAAAGAAGTTGTGGTTATGATAACATGGCGGGGAAAAAACAAGAGTTGGTAGGTATATTACGTAGGCCTGTATTTTGGGTGGGGGTTGGGGGTGGGGGTGGGGTTGGTTTTTTTTTGTTTTTTTTTTTTAAGGCTAGATTGAGATTGCACACATTTGTGTTTGTGTAAGTATGTGCTTTTATTTTTTTTTTCTTCCTGCTATGATTTGAAAAAAGTTTAAGGTCAGCAGGAAAAATATTAAGTCAATCAGGTTACCATAACCACAACTTTTTTTTCAGGTGCCTTATCTTTGTTATCCTGGCCCACCCCCCACCCCCCACCCCACCCCCACCCCCACCCCCACCCCTTTATCCTGGCCTACCCCCCACCCCCACCCCCACCCCCACCCCCCACCCCCACCCCTTTATCTTGGCCTACCCGCCACCCCACCCCCACCCCCACCCCTTTATCCTGGCCTACACTCTTGTTTTCTACTTAGTCTCCATCCCCCAACCCCACCCCCCACCCACCCCACCCCCTACCCCCCATTTTACTGTGCTATCTTGTTTACTAAATCACCATTCACTGGGGTCTATAGACCACACATTTTTTAATGCACTTTTTTCCTCAAGAGAATTCAGAACATCAACTCACTGGAAATGAATATTGTTGATTCCCTGCAGTCTAGGGAGCTCAAGCAAGAGGGATCCAGTTTGACCTTGCTTCACACTTTGAAGACAACCTGAAGTTTTCTGAAAATGTTCAAAAGCAATTGTCTGTTGGTTTCTACAGGTGCACAGGAACAAGGATGGAACCATCACTCTGAAGCTGGCAGACTTTGGTCTGGCCATGGAGGTGAAGGAGTCCATCTTCACTGTGTGTGGAACTCCTACCTACGTCGCCCCGGAGATCCTCTCTGAGATCGGTGAGTTCCTTGACCTTTGCCTCCGCCTGAAATGTTTGCAGAGAAATCCTGAGCCTGGCGAAACACTCCTGCGTCCATTTACAAGGGAATGAATGATGAAAAATGAGTGAATGAATGGAAGAATGAATGAATGGAAAAATGAATGAATAATAATTTAATTAATGAATTTAAGTTTTTTCTATACTTTTTTCAAGTGAAAAACCAAGACTATTAAAAATATTTTTTTCTTTTTTCTTGATGTGCTTGAGATAAATGTTTTGAATGAAGATTGAAATGAATGCGAGGCTGAAAGGCACTAATGAACAATTGTTTGAAGGAACGACAGCAGAAAAAGGCCAAGTGTGTCAACTTCTGCCAGGTCTACTGTCATCTGTGAAGACACCTGCTAATTACAGTGTTTACTTTTAGCGTTCTTCTTCTGTGCAGTCACTGTCAACTCTTCTCAAATGTGAATAAAGTTTGTGTATGTAATATTGATTATTTGATAGCTGAGAGTTTGTTGTATCTTAGTGCCTAAAAATGAATAAGTGATTTGTATAATTAATTGAGGCAGAATAAAATACTGTGATGTTTTCATTACAAAAGAGCTACTGCCTTTTCTGACTTAATTAATTAAGTCAGTGTCTTACTTTGTTGGGTAGTCCCGAATGAGGGCATATTAGTGGGTTTTGCCGGCACTTTTTCAGAGCTGACAGCAGATGTGTTATTAAGAGCAGAACTATTTACAACCAGAAAACCACATGAACACTTGTTGAACTATTCTTCTATTAAAAATTATGACATGCTAGTATGCACAAGATGAATTGTGGCGGAGAAACTTAAGTGTGTGAATAGTGTTTGTGAACTGTTCTACATCTGTCAGCACCAGGGAATACTGTATATGTGCCATGATATGTTGAGCAGCCACTTTACAAACTGGAATGAATATGTGATTTATGACCTCTTGGTTGACATTGTGTTGAATCTCTATCAATCAGGGAGCTGCTGAGAGTCTAAAGAGAGTAACCTTTCAAACCTAAACAAAGAGGACAGAGAGCTTACTTCACCTCTCAGAGCTGCCTTGTTACTGCAGCAGCACACTTCAAACAGAACACGATTGGCCTTTGAAATATGTTTGGCAGAGGCTTCACCTTTTCTTCCGTTGTCAGACTCTGTCTTTCTTTGGCTGGTGTGTTCAGCTTTCTGGGTCAATACATTCTGTGAAGGCAAATATTTTCGCTTATTCAGCAAGCCCATGCAAAGAAAGTTGTTGATCTTCATAACCCTCAAGTTGTTTGACATGTGTGTGTGTGTGTGTGTGTGTGTGTGTGTGTGTGTGTGTGTGTGTGTGTGTGTCTGTCCTTTTTGTCAAGGTCTCTGCTTTCAACAATGAAAGGTCAATCTCCTCTAGAGAGAGTTGTTTGAGAATGTGAAATAGCTACTGAAATCTAAGTCTTATGAGTAAATGATTTTAAAGATTCATGTCCTAGACTAATTTGTGTTGCTTTACTTTTCGAAGCCAAAAAGAATGTATTAGTCTACTTACTCTGTGGAGAGTGTCTTGCTTTAAGTTTAAAGGCCTTTCATGCAGAAAACTGTTGGTTAGAGTGTGCTCCTCCATACGTTTGGGGTGTAAGCAGTATATTTGATGATTATTTAATTTTCTTCACCAACTGTTGGTGTCATCACCATTTTGAGTAACACACATGACTGGCACCATTTTGAATACTACAGTACTGCACATAGTTGGAACGGCTTGGTATCTTCTTCGTTATATGCAGCATTCACATGCAGTTTCAAACATGAATTCATACCTGCAAACATGCATGTACGCACATGCACATGCACACACACACTCACACACACACACACACACACACTCACACACACACACACACACACACACACACACACCAGCTGTTGAGGAGACATCTAGTAACTACTGCCATATGGAGAACTGTATGCATGCAAGGAGTAAAGTATCTCACCATGGAAATCATTTTTGTTGTGTAGGCCAGAAACATTATGAAGTACCAATAAGGATCTAACTGGGTTGTTTTTTTGGTAACTGTGGTTTAGAAAATTGTCCTCAGACAAATGAGACTCTGCAGGAGTTTGAATCCTTCCAGGCTATGGACTGGAGGTCGACATGTGGGCAACTGGGGTCATCACCTACATCCTTCTGTGTGGATTCCCTCCTTTCCGAAGCCCAGACCGAAATCAGACGGAGCTGTTTGAGTACATCAAGGCTGGGGAGTACGAGTTCCTGAGTCCTTACTGGGACAACATTTCAAACAGTGAGTGTCTACTGATTGGACCAGTCTTCTAGCTTTCTCTCTCTCTCTCTCTCTCTCTCTCTCTCTCTCTCTCTCTCTCTCTCTCTCTCTCTCTCTGTGTGTGTGTGCTTGCATGTCTGCCTTCCTACCACCACCACCACCCCACCCCCCTACCCTCCTTCTCACTTCCACTAGCCCCCACCCCCTCCCTTGTTCCATATATGATTATTTTGTTGGCACACTGCTACATCCTTGC
The DNA here is from genome assembly GCA_034096865.1 of Theodoxus fluviatilis. Lineage (NCBI taxonomy): Eukaryota > Metazoa > Mollusca > Gastropoda > Cycloneritida > Neritidae > Theodoxus > Theodoxus fluviatilis. Next base: position 36,150 of record JAWQFJ010000799.1, on the reverse strand, counting down.
TTACAGGTCTGTATTTTTACTCGTGTTTTACTTGTTTTATTTGTTATTTTACTTTTGCTTGCTGTGATTTCTATGGATTTGTTTTGTTTGTTTGTTTGTTTGTTTGATTACTTAGATTCTTCACTGTATTCTTCTCATACTTCTAGCTCTTTGTCACTTTTTTCTTTCTCTGTTTCAGCTCCTCCATCATTTACTTTGTCTCTCCATTGAGACATTGTGTCCTCTGTACATAGCTCACAGAAAAGCTGCACTCTTTTCTTGCTGCAGTGCGGGTCACTGATGATGCACTGTTCAGTCCTTCTCATAGAGCACTGGGTGGTGGGATTGTACCTCAGCTGACCGTTTCCCTGCCGTGGACACCATTGCGACCCAAGTGGTCAGCAGCACGGCTGCAGTGAGGCATGCCAAAGACATAAGTGTTAGCTCAGTGGCCTGGCTTGTCCCAGCTGCTACAGCCGTCCTTCACTGTGTCTTTGCTCAAGCCACTGAACAATCCTGTTACAGGCTCTCATGCTTGTCTGCCTCTGTCTACCTGGCCATGGTGGATTGTCCCAGTTTTGTACAAGCCTCTTGTCTCTGTTTCTTGCAGGTGCCAAAGACTTGATTAGGCGCCTGCTGGTGGTGGACAAGAAGAAACGCTACTCAGCCATTGATGTCCTTAGCCATCATTGGATTGTCTGCAATGGGGACACCATCACGCCCCGCAACACCAACAAGGTGGAAGAGATCTGCAGGGATCTCAGGAAGGATCTGGAAGTGCAGTCCAGGCAGAACCTGGAGAGCTACAACAAGATGAAGGACAGGCGTCGGCAAGATAGAGACACCATTCAGCAGGCAGCATGACCTCCTTCATCTGGGCCCTATGTCAAAATAAAAATCTGAATGGAAGTATGTTCTTTGGTCTGCATCCTTGCAGACAAAACATTTTTCTGCTCATGGATGTATAGCTTTGCATGGAAAACTGCTGAAGGTCCTTTTTAGATCTGCATTCTTGCAGTAGGAGAAGAAAAACTATAAAGAGCTACATCCATGATGCATTGTTGAAGCTAGCTACACAGAAACAGCATTTGATTGACTTGAATCAGGTCCTGTGCTTTGAGAGTTATGCAGAGGAAGATGGAAATAACCATGAAATAAGGAAGTGTGGATGGTCCTTTACCATTTTATGGTTTCTCATTCTGTATATATCTAATTAGTTTTCCTATTATAACCCTTCAGAAGATGTTTAGTAGTGCATTCCATTGGTTCACAAGCAGGCCAATATAAACTCTTTTCTCTTTTCATTTATTAGTGTTTTTCATGGAACTGGTAGTACACATTTGTGTATGATGAGGATGTGAGGAAAACAAGGCCATGCGCCTGTTATATACAGTTTTAATGTCTTGAACACACTGCATGAAATGACAAATTTGCTGGCAAGCTCAGCTCTTTGGAATGTTTGTGAGTGTTTGGGCATAGGGCAGTTGCATTTTCCCCCAGGGAAGACTGTTCCTAAATTCCTACATTGGCTGTGTGGATAAGCTCAGTGCATGCAGAACTGTTTCACTGGGCTTTGCTCGATGGAGAAAGCTTGTCATGCCAGGAAATCTGTGCGGTACTTCAGGGCAGAGCAGTTGACCTGACCTCCCAAGGCATGGAGAAGTCAGGAGAGGAACACAATCCTACTGTGAGCTGGTGTGTTCTAGCCTGTGAGTGACTAGCAGCCTATCCAGTGTAGTAATTTAGCTTTGTAGAGGACCAGTTGTACATGTGTGAGATGGTAATTTATCTGAAAATGAAAAAGTGTGTAAAATTGCAATTGGGAAATGATAGCCCAAGAGTTAATACTTGCCCATAGATTTTCAATTCCATGCCATAAATTGTGACAGATTTATTTTTGAATCAATTATAATTTGAAAAGCATATTGTATGCTAATAACCAAGTGTAGTTAACCTAGACTGATCGACATGATGTATTTATGTCCACTGCTTACACAAAATGATTTGTTATTCTGGTTTTTGAGCTAAAGCCTAATACTGCTTGAATCCGTAGCCTAGGGCAAATATGTTAAGCAGTCTGTTGATGTGATTATTTATTAGCTCTATTGGACAGAATGGCTTCTTGGTTTGCTAGGAGCCAGAGCAAAGTAAGAAGCTGACAGGAGTAGAGAATGCAAACACCAATGCCATGAGGGATGGTCCAGGCTGGGCACGGTGAAAGCCTGGGGCCACCACCCAGTGCTGGTCTTTCGTGTGCAAAGCACTTGCTTTTCATGCCCTGCACACCTCTGTGAGTCCATCTTTGAGACCAATGCATGGTCCAGTGCTTTCTGACTTACTAATTCTGAGCTGTGGGTTTGGGTTAATCAACCATGATAAGCAGTTGTTGGCAAGGGTTTAGACCCTTGCTTGTCACGCGGTGGCAGTGGAGTTATGGATCCAACTGGCTTTCCTGAATAGCCTGTGATTTACTGTAGTGTATTATTATAGTGGCAGGAATACAACCCAACATGACTCGTGACTTACAGATTGATTTGTGTTCCTATCTCCATGGAAGCAGAGATGCAGAGTATAAAATTTGGAAGCTGGTGCATGTGACTTTAGTCTTTTGAGTTCGAGAAATGATGTCCAAGGAGAAGAGCTATGTAATGTTTTCTCACATATGAAATGGTCACATCCTTATTGTTGAGTTCGCAGAGTTCAACTTCCATGTAAAATAGGGTTCAGTTATAGATACTGTCACTGACTATTGCTGTCTTTAAAAAAAAAAGGAGACTAATGAAAATAAGCACCAGGAAGGAGGGTAGATAAAAGAGGTAAAGGTTTCTCAAGATAAAAAGTTCCGTTGTGTTTATCTTGTACTGAATGATAGCAGTTCTGTGGACGCAGCAGCTCTGTGGAGGCAGCAGCTCTGTGGATGCAGCAGCTCTGTGGATACAGCAGCTCTGTGGATGCAGCAGCTCTGTGGATGCAGCAGCTCTGTGGATACAGCAGCTCTGTGGATACAGCAGCTCTGTGGATACAGCAGCTCTGTGGATGCAGCAGCTCTGTGGATGCAGCAGCTCTGTGGATACAGCAGCTCTGTGGAGGCAGCAGCTCTGTGGATGCAGCAGCTCTGTGGAGGCAGCAGCTCTGTGGATGCAGCAGCTCTGTGGAGGCAGCAGCTCTGTGGATGCAGCAGCTCTGTGGATACAGCAGCTCTGTGGATACAGCAGCTCTGTGGATACAGCAGCTCTGTGGATGCAGCAGCTCTGTGGATACAGCAGCTCTGTGGAGGCAGCAGCTCTGTGGAGGCAGCAGCTCTGTGGATACAGCAGCTCTGTGGATACAGCAGCTCTGTGGATGCAGCAGCTCTGTGGATGCAGCAGCTCTGTGGAGGCAGCAGCTCTGTGGATACAGCAGCTCTGTGGATACAGCAGCTCTGTGGATACAGCAGCTCTGTGGATGCAGCAGCTCTGTGGAGGCAGCAGCTCTGTGGATGCAGCAGCTCTGTGGATACAGCAGCTCTGTGGATACAGCAGCTCTGTGGAGGCAGCAGCTCTGTGGATACAGCAGCTCTGTGGATACAGCAGCTCTGTGGATGCAGCAGCTCTGTGGAGGCAGCAGCTCTGTGGAGGCAGCAGCTCTGTGGATACAGCAGCTCTGTGGATACAGCAGCTCTGTGGATACAGCAGCTCTGTGGATACAGCAGCTCTGTGGATGCAGCAGCTCTGTGGATGCAGCAGCTCTGTGGATACAGCAGCTCTGTGGATACAGCAGCTCTGTGGATACAGCAGCTCTGTGGATGCAGCAGCTCTGTGGATACAGCAGCTCTGTGGATACAGCAGCTCTGTGGATGCAGCAGCTCTGTGGATGCAGCAGCTCTGTGGATACAGCAGCTCTGTGGAGGCAGCAGCTCTGTGGAGGCAGCAGCTCTGTGGATACAGCAGCTCTGTGGATGCAGCAGCTCTGTGGATACAGCAGCTCTGTGGATACAGCAGCTCTGTGGAGGCAGCAGCTCTGTGGATACAGCAGCTCTGTGGATACAGCAGCTCTGTGGATACAGCAGCTCTGTGGAGGCAGCAGCTCTGTGGATACAGCAGCTCTGTGGATACAGCAGCTCTGTGGATGCAGCAGCTCTGTGGATACAGCAGCTCCGTGGACATACTGTGGACCAGGGTGTAGCAGGCTCAGCCTCTGCCTAACATCCTGATTCTCTTTGTGTCTGGCCACCGCTATAGGGCACCAGCTCTGTGTGAGCTTGGATCTTAGGTCTCTATATGGTCATATGTATTAAATATAAATGTTGTAGGACCAATTTATGTAAGCAAATTGTACATAAACTTCTTTATGAAGAAAATGCATGTGCTTATCACTTGTCATTCAGTTAAACAATTAATGGGCACAATCCATTTAGATGATAATTTTTCATAAACTTCAATTTGTGAAATGATGCACTTCTGACTCAGGTTTGTTGTCACCTCTGTATTTAGGCAAGGAAGATTTCATTCATATGACTGCATGACTGAAATTTATTTCCACAAATTATGAACCGTGGTTTTGACTTGGGTTTAGGGACTACTAATGAGACTGGTATCATTGATTTTAAGTTATTCTCTTTTGTAATTTAATAATAGTCAACATGGTAATTTCTTCATGGTTTCCCTGAATTTACCTTTCATGCACACAAACACAAATACATCACATGCACACACACACACACACACACACACACACACACACACACACACACACACACACACACACAGATTCTCTAAATTGAAATGTTGGCTTTATGAAGATATTGAAATCTTGTTAAAGTTACATTAAGGGCATTTATCTGTCAATTGTGATAACTGTGGTCATTTGTTGAATAGTCTTTTCCAGTGACAGCTTGTTGACTTGGACGGCTATTTGAACACCATTACTCCGTCATCCTGCGGCACACTTTTTTTACAGGTGTACTCTTGTCATTCATCCGACCTTTGCCAAAATAGCTGATTTGTCATGTTTTTTCATCGTTGACCTGATGACTGATAGTTGATAAATGAACCAAAGTTACTTAGAGAAAAAAACTTTTGAGTACCTCTCAAAAAGTTCATAGTTGTACTTTTTTTTCTGTGCCATGTTTTTTCCCCACAGGAGAAGAATAGTGTTGACCACCCTATATATAGCTGCAGTCATGCAAATGTGATGTACCCAGCTTGCCATCAGGTGTTTTGCATTTGTGCACCAGTGCTACATGTGATACATTATTTATTCATGATGTGACTTTTACTACTGGCAGTGATTATTCCCACGACAGTGCTTGAAATATTGAGCACTGGCATCTCAGCATCTAATCAAATTTGACTTTAGTGTTGAGCTGAACTTGCAGTCATCCCCACCCTTGATCAAGCTTTCCGAATACTGTGCTGTCACTTTCAGCTGTGCATTATTGATGCCAGTACTCAAACATTCAAATGAAGGGTTCAACTTTCTGGCAGTGCTGTATGGAAGGGAGTAGTTGGATTTCCTGTACAGAATCCAAAGCGCCTACCAATCTGTGGATCTCTCATAGATGCCTCAAGTGCAGGGGGCCAAGAAAAAATAATAGAAGTTGCTTTTCCCTGAATTCTTCGAAGAGTTCCTATGAGACATGGAGTCCATCCACTTTCAAACCCTCCACCCCACCCCTACCCCCACCCCAGTTTCTCTCATTTTTTAAGTCATGTACATCTAATTAGTTGGAAATGAATTATTGATATCAGATTGAAAATTAACATTCTGTTACCAAGTTGTAAATTTACACAAAAGACAGAATTGGCCTTTGCAGAAATGATTTATTTTGTGGACAAATTATATTTTTCATCTGTGTTGGAAGAGAGAGAGAGAGAGAGAGAGAGAGAGAGAGAGAGAGAGAGAGAGAGAGAGAGAGAGAGAGAGAGAGAGAGAGAGAGAGAAAGAGAGAGAGAGAGAGAGAGAGAGAGAGAGAGGTTTGCACTAGTTTACCAGTGAAGAATGTTCACTTTACATGAAGCCAAAGTCTGTGATATTTTGTTATAGTTTGTGATGGAGATGGTTTGACACTTTGTATTGTACATAAAACTTAAATGTAATCATCATGCATTTTTTGAGATGGTCAAACTATTTCCTTGTAGTTGAATATATCAAGTTTGTGAGATTTTTCTTTCTTTCTTTTTTCTTTCTTTCTTTTTCTTGCAACAGGAAGTTTTAAATGAATCCTGGTGTGTTACTGGAATGCAAAGTTTGGTGCAAGTGGTACGGTGGATTTTGTACAAGCCAGTAATAGCATTCCCAGCTTTGTTATGGATTGTAGTGGTTGGTGTGACTACCCTGCACATATTTTCTGTGAAGATTTTTAGTCGCCAACATTTCCAAAGTTGCAGGAATAACATATTTGTTGCTCCTACTTCCTCCGTCCAGGATAAGTTATATGTATTTTGGGTAGATATTTGCACACAGAGAATATGCTTTATTCCTTTATATTATCCATTGCATGTAGTTAACCTGTGTATGAGACTGTGCAAAAGATGTTTGAAAAGAAAAGTGTTGTGGTATACAACAGTAAATCACGTGAAATATTTGGTAATCTTGATAATAAATTTTAAACAATGCACTGAGAGGGTTTCCCCTTATAAACTGCTGATAACAGAGACATATTCCATCTAATATTGAGATGTGTAACTAGATAATTGCCTGTCACTATCTTTCAACCATGGTGAGCAACCTGCTGTTGTGTATAGTCTTTTAAACTCAATAAAATCATTTCAAAACTTGTTAAGTTTTTGTTGTCAATGTTAGCCAGGGCCCGTATCCAGAACAGCGAGTTATTTTAACCCTGATTTATCTCTAAACTCAGACGATTCCAACTGTCTGTTCCGCTCTCCCTTGGCTGGAAACCAGTATATATAGCAAAGCGCAACCTAGGATCCTCTGACGAGCGTACCTTATCTAACCGATCAAGATAACCCGGGGTTAGGGGATAAATCGAGTGCTAAAAAAATAAATCGCCGTTGTGAATACGGGCCCAGGAATTGTGGGAAAAGGCAGAAATTTACCAAGCATCTCTTCCTTTCTTGACAAATAGCAAGTTCTGGGTGTTGGAAATTATCTCACCCTGGAAAAGTAATGCAGGATGGATTGCAGAGTGCTTGTCATAGTTCATTTCTGATCAATTGTAGAGTTGCCTAGATCTTTCCTGTGATGCTGTTGCAAAAATAAAAGTGCAGTGACCTGACCTGATGCCCCCAGAGGCCTTCTCGGCTCCAAGGGGCCACACCCTCAGAGGCAGTGCCAGAGGCCCCGAGGTCCAGCAGCCAGCACTTGCCAAGGATGAGTGGGTGAGGACAGGAGAGAATTCTGGCACTCTGGCACTGCCCAAATACCAAATCAGATTACTGATCATTCTACATCTGGTTTTCTTGAATAAGACTGATTTGTATGTATGTATGTATGTATGTATGTATGTATGTATGTATGTATGTATGTATTTTGGCTCTTATATAGTGCCAATCTCACACCCAAAGACATGCTCAAGGCGCTCAACACATTCACCCTTTGAATAAAAGAGTTTTTAGCTGTGACTTGAAAGTCTGCATTGAAGGAGATTTCCTCAGTCTGTCTGGGATATCGTTCCAGAGTTTTGGTCCAGCATACGAGAATGCTCTCTCCCCAGATCTCTTGGTGTTGTAGCATGGCACATGGAGTAATGACTGCGCCGAAGATCTGAGATCCCTCACAGGCTTATAAGTCTTGAGGAGCTCAACCAGATATAGCGGGGCCAAACCATTGACGCACTTCAACACATGACACAGTGTTTTGAACACAATACGTTGGTGGACAGGCAGCCAGTGTAGCTCTCGAAGGATGGGTGTTATGTGAGAACAACTAGGTGGACGTTTCACTATACAAGCTGCGGTGTTCTGCACCTGTTGAAGTCTTCGGAGATATTCTTGGGTTTCACCTAGCAGAAGGCTATTGCAGTAATCAAGATTAGACATCACCAACGTCAATACAAAAGTTGTGGCCGATTTTTCAGTCAGGCATAGGAAGACAAAGAGACATTCTGAGAATCACACACAGCAGCTGCCAGAATATTTCCATTTCATCATCTGGAACCTGTGGTCATAGAGCTTTAAAGGCCTTACTTCAATAGCTTGACCACAGGTCGTTTACTGCTACTACTGCTACTACTACTACTGCTGCTGCTACTACTAATACTACTACAACTACTACTACTACTACTACTAATGTTACTACTACTATTACTTTTATTACTACAACTACTGCCAGAAGAAAAACTACTGCTAGCTGTTACTGTTATTGTTACAACATCTACTATGACTATGACTACTTCCACTGCTGCTACCAGTACTGCTAGTATCATTACTACTACTACTACTACTACTACTACTACTACTACAACTACTATCATCATTACTAATACCACTAATACCACTGCTGCTGCTACTATTACTACTACCTGTAGTAGCATTACCTCTACTACTGGTTCTACAACAATTACTGCCGAGATGACAACTTCATCACACAACACTTTGCAAACACAGCATCAGGATTCCTGCAGAGGTTGCTAACACAACTTTTCAAGGAATACCCTGGAACCTCAGTGAACAATTCATCTGTCAGACGGAGAGAAGGGACCTAAGGTGACTCTCAGCCACCCCAAATTAATTGGTTAGAGTTAAAAGTAAAGGTGTGTTTTTTATCAAATGGCTTTTTGCTTCACCACTGACCACTATGCTGCTTGTTCAAATTCTTATTCAGTTTTCTGCAACTTCATGCAGCTGCTGTGGATTCTAGAGTTTGTTGGACAGCATGGATGAAAAGTTAGCTTGGATTGCCAAAAGTCACGAATGGAATTAGCAAAGAACATTTTGACCTCATTTTCCTAACAAACTTGAGGTAACACTTTACCTACCTACCTGCCTACCTACCTACCTACCTAACCTACCTAACCTACCTACCTACCTACCTTCTTACTTACTATGTCTGCAATGCCAGCATTTGGCATGTAGGGCAGCAACAAAGGATCGCTACTCCTGTCAGTTTTGGGCCTTCTTTTGCAAGGTATTCCAGGATTTCTTCATGATCTTGAACTCCCCCTCCACTGTTCGGCACCAGGTGTTCTTTGGTCTGCCCTTCTTGCATCTGCCTTCTGGTGTCCAGTGAAGGGCTGTGCGTGGGATGCTGTCTGGCTCGCTATCCAACTCCATCTCCCCCTCATGATGATGGTTCCCATGTTTTCTTGGTGGCAGCTGGCGAGCAGTTGTTGGTTGGAGATGGTATTTGGCCAGAAGATTCGCCGGATCTTTCTGAGGTTCTTTGTGTGAAAGGTTAGCAGCATGGCGTTATCTCTCTATGTCATTCTCCAGCATCCAGAGCCGTACAGTAGGGTGGAGAGAACACAGCTCTGATACAGTCTGAGCTTGGTCTTTGTGCTGTACTGAGCTGACTTCCATATGTTATTTAGCATCCTGAAGGCGTTTCTGGCTTTGCTTAGGCGATTCTTGATGTCACTGCCCATTCCTCCATCATGTCTGCCTGTGCTGCCGAGCTATGTGAATTCTTCCGACGTTGGAAAGTCTTTTCTAGTTACAGTAATTGGTGAGGGGTTTGGGACGTTCAATGTCATAACTTCGGTCTTCTTTTGGTTGATCCTAAGGCCTACTTGCTGCGCGAAGGTGTTAAGCCGAGACGTCCTCTTTTGCATGTGCTGGTGCATGTGGGACAGCAGGGCCAAGTCGTCAGCAAAATCCAAGTCCTCCAGGCTTGAGAAGGGGTTCCATCTGATGCCGCGAAGCTGGTTTTCTGCTGTTCGTCTCATCACCCAGTCTATCACAAGATTGAAGAATGATGCCGACATGGCATAACCTTGTCTAACGCCAGTCTTCATCTGAAAAGTGTTCTTGCTGTCCCCTACTCTGTATAAAAAGTTATTGTAGAAGCTATTAATGAGAAGGACTATGCGCTCGGGAATGTTGTATGATCGGAGTACACCCCAGAGGCTTTCACGGTGGATGCTGTCAAAGGCCTTCTCAGTCCACAAATTTGATGTACAGCTGTCTTTGCCATTCCATGCACTGTTCGATGATATTGCGGACGGTCAAGATCTGCTCTACGCATCCTCTTCGTTCCTAAACCCCGCCTGTTCTTTCCATAATTGCTTGTCCACTGCTTCCGAAAGTCTCTGAATGATGATTTTGGCCAGGGTCTTGCTTGGTACTGACAGAAGTGTACTTCCTCTTCAGTTGTTGCAGTTGCTAAGGGCGCCCTTCTTCGGGGTCTTCACGACGACTCCCTTCATCCAATCCTCCGGCTGTGTCTTGTCCTCCCAGATGTCCTTAAAAAGTGGCTGAAGCATCCTGGCTGCAAGTTCTGGTTCTGCTTTGAACAGCTCTGCTGTTAGGTTGACTTGTCCTGGTGCCTTTCCATTCTTGAAGGGCCTGATGGCCCTCACAATTTCTTCTATTTCCGGTGATGCTGTCCTGATGTCTAGGTCTTTCCCTGCCTCTTGCACGTCTGCTTCTGTTGTTGGTAGTGGCCTGTTCAGTGTCTCACTACAGTGTTCTGACCATTTCGCTTCTTGCTCTGCCTCGAATGTAAGTAGTCGTCTCTGCTTGTCAGTGGTCCCCCTGTTCTTGCCACTGACTATCCTGGTGATCTTGTACACCTTGCCTTATTCCCCCCCTGTTGGCCGCTTCCTCTGCCTGGTGCAAGGCTGTCCAGGTAGGCTCACTTGTCTGCCTTTGCCCTACTCTTCACTGTCCGGTCTGCCTCTCTGTTCTCTGGATTTTACCTTTCCCTCCATCTCTTTGATTTAGCCTCTATCACCTTCTTCTTGATGCCTCTCCTCTTCTCAATAGCTTGCCAGGTGTTTGCTGTAATCTATTCTCTCTTTCTTCTCTCCCTCCTTACCCGGCAGGCTTCGCTGGTCTGTGTATATGCTGCTTTGATGCTCTCCCATCTGGTGTTGATGTTTACTCCTATGTCTCCATGATCCTCTGCGTTCACCAGGGCTTGGAACCTGTTTCCCAGTTGGATGACGAAGGTAGTCTTTGCCTCAGGGGTCTTTAGGTTCTATACATCAAATTGCTGTCGTCCTATCTTCTTAGCTCCTGTTCTCCTTAGCTTCAGTTTCACTGCCGCAGTGACAAGATGATGGTCACTGCCATCATCAGCTCCTCTTTTCACTCTGACGTCTAGCAAGGATCTTCTGCAAGTCCCGTTGATCATCAGATGGTCTATCTGATTCTTGTCACGTCCATTTGGGGAACACCAGGTCAGCTTGTGGATGTTGGCGTGTGGAAACAGTGTTCCCCCGATCACAAGGTCGTAGGTGGTGCAGATGTCAAGAAGTCTCTCTCCATTACCATTCATGATGCCATACCCCTCTTTTCCTATGGCCCTTTCATATCCTGTGTTGTCACTTCCAACTTTTGCATTCATGTCTCCCATCAAGATCTTCATCTCGTGTCTTGGTGTATTCTCCAACTCTGCCCGTAGCTGTTCGTAGAATGCATCCTTGCTCTCCTCAGCACTGTCATCCAGTGGTGCATAGCACTGGATGGTGGGTTGTGGTGATGTGTTTGCCCCTCAGTCTGATCCTTAGCAGCCTGCTGTTGACTGGCCTCCACTCCATCAGACATTTCTCTACTCCTTTCTTCAATATTATGGCTACTCCCTCATATTGTCGGTTAGGCCTATCATCTCTTCGAGAGTACAGCTCTGTCTCTCCTGTGGATGTTCTGTACCTGCCTGATCCTGTCCACCTGCTCTTGCTGATGCCTGGGATGTGTAGGTTGTACTTGTAGCGTTTCATCTCTGCTGTTACTTGTACCAACTTTCCTGTTGCGTACATGGTGTTTACGTTCCAGAATCCTATCCTGGTCTTGGTTTTGGCGTTCAAGACTTCCATCCTCCTGACAGTGGCTTCCTTTCGGGTTTCTCCACTGACCTTTATACAAGTATCTTCTGATGACTCTGGGAGCCCATGACATCTAGTAGTTTTGATTTTCTGTTGCCATTTCCGTAACAGGATGCTTTTTACGGGACGAGGTTGTTGGCCTTGTGCCCAACCCCCCAAAACCCGGAGGGCCAGTGGTTCGTGCTTCGTCAGGCCTCTACCCTTTGACCTGTACGGCATGGGTGGCCCTGCCAAGTCCCACCGACATAGCACTTGGGGTCACTGAGACACGCAAGCTCACCTACCACAAGGTGGCGATCCTTCGGGGGTGAGGTAACAGTTGCACAGTACAAAATATTACAGGAAGAACAAATAAGGGTCAGGCAAACAAACAGGTTAGCATGCAGACAGGAATGCAAGGGGGAGGGGGGGACACACACACACACACACACACACACACACACACACACACACACACACCCCACAGAGAGGCAAATGCGGACACACAGATGAATAGGCGGGTGAGAACACAAATGGATAGATCGATCAACTCACAGTTTGACAGACAGGCAAGCAGAGAAGCAAGCAGGTAGGCAGCCAGGCAGGCAGCCAGGCAGGCAGGCAGGTTACAGGCAGAAAGACACGACAAACATATAAACAGACCAAGAGAAAGAAAGAAAAAACCCACTAAAATAAAGAGACAAGAAAGGAAGAAACAAAGAAAGGGAGAAGGGAGAAGGAAATGAGCCAGAAGAAAGAATGACACAGACAAACAGAAAGAAATAGAAAGAAAAAGAAAGAGAATGAGAGAAAGACAGACAGACAGACACACACACACACACACACACACATACACACACACACACACACACACAGACACACAGACAGACAGACACACACACACACACACACACACACACACATACAGACAGACAGACAGACAGACAGACACACAGACAGACAGACAGACAGACAGATCAGCATTATGGTGCATAAGGATGAGTAGGTTTCTCTTTCGTTTGAAGATGCCCATGGTTTCAGCTCCACACGCATTTTGTGCCAGAATCACAAGTGGCGACATTTTCCTATGGAAAGTAGGCCTATGGGGCCGCTAGCTGGCTTGAGTGTTCTGTAAAGCAAGGGCATCAGCAGGGTCAGTGCTGCTGCAACTCGATGCACAAGGTCAGTTTCAGCCAGGTGAGCACATAATGTGCGTGCAGGCGTGAGATAAAAGGCCGAGTATAGTGCTTCTTTAACCAATAAGAAGGTGGAGTGTCGGGGTTGGACTAAGGTAGTCAGTAGAGAGATAGGTGGTGACCAGCTAGTCCACGTGTTCTTTCGTGATCTTATTCGTGGCCCTGAAAAGCGCCGTAAGTTTGGAGTGTGGCGAGTTTTCGGAGGAGTCTCCTTCGTCAGGCCAAAGATCGATGTCTTCGAAATCCGTACTCCTTGGTGTTTTGAGTGATAGAGACTCCCTTGGGGCACGGTGCCTCTGTAATTCGTGAAAGTGGACTACGAAAGTCCACGTTCCTGAATAACACCCCTGTGGGGTGTAATTCATGAACGTGGACTTTCAGCGTAGTCTTAGACCCGTGGGGTGTAATTCATTTTTTAAAAATATTTTAAAAATATGTCTTCAGATGTCTTAGGCCGCGAGGCCTATATCTGATCTTTTGATCAGTACTTTTGGCTATTCTCACAGCGTAGTCTTAGACCCGTGGGGTGTAATTCATGAACGTGGACTTTCGTAGTCCACGTTCATGAATTACAGCCGCAGTATGGGGGTGAGAGGGCACACGTGCGTGCTCCAAGAGAGTATATATCTTATCACTCAGGGCACCATGGAGTTCGAATTTCCAAGACTCTTATATAGTCATACTACCGCCAGTCTCTCTCATATTTGGCTTGACAAAGGAGACTCCTCCGAAAGCTCGCCACACTCCAAACGGCCCTTTTCAGGGCCACGAATAAGATGACGAAAGAACACGTTGGACTAGTTGGTCACCAACCAGCTCTAACGAAGGGAGAGTACTCTACATAGGTGTACAAAATAGTCGCGTAAACTCTTCTCAGTTCTACAGTTTGAGTACAATTGTGAACTCACTTAAAGTATGTTAAAAGAATTACGGTAAAATTTCAACAATCTTCCTACAAAATAGCACTTGGTTCTTATTTCCTCCTTCCGACTTTTGGATATGAGTTGGAAACACCCCGTCAAAAGCATGGCGTCTTCCAGTGACAAGAAGGACATGCCTCCCCTTCCCAAGGATATTTGGCTGGTAAGTACAATTTATGAAAATATTTCCTTTCTTCTCCCTAAGCCATTCTTCGGGGCCTTTTGTTTGCGTAAGCTTGAAAATCACACTATTCTGTGGTTTGCTTTAACTTTTACCTGCAGCGTGTGCCGTGATGGAAAAGGGAAATAACTCTACCCTGGGAAGAACCTCGTGGAACAGATCGTGTATAGTATAAGGGAGACCAAATAGTAACCTTGCCTGTTCCGCGAGCGATTTTTTTTCTTCTCTCTCTTTTCTTCTTCTTGTTTCTTCTTCTTGTTTGTAGCCCTCAAACAAATGTTCCTAAGGAAATGAAAGAAAGCAAGAGGTGAGGGTTGAAATACTCAATCATGTTAAAAAAACACACAACAAAAACTGGATTGTTTAAGTTGCAGGAACCACTTCTGATTATCAGCGCAACTGATAATGTAATGTAATGGTCTGCAGTCGGTATTATGGCAGTGTTGCGTGGTACTTGTGTAGTCCCTGAGTCTTCATACTGTCTGTGCTGAAAAGAAAAGCGTGTCATTTACTGATTTAGGCATATTCATCTGCTGATCCTCAGTCGAAAAGTTCTGTAGGATAAAATCTATCTAACTTCTGAGCCATCGAAAATGACTCGCGTTAGGCAGCCGCAGGGAAGAGCAGGATGCCATTTTTCCATCTCATCATGAAAGATTTGAAGATAAATCATTTTTAAAAGGTTTCATCAAGGTGCTAAAAACGAATGCAAGCACGCAATGTAAACCTGTTCAGCCTCAAGTGGGACAGGCCATAGTAAAAATTAGTATTTCCATCTGTCAACACAATGTACTAATGACAGGTCTTTTCTGTCACTGTCAACACTAGGTACTGATGACAGGTCTTTTCTGTCAGTGTCAACAGTGTTCTAATGACATGTCTTTTCTGTCAGTGTTAACTTAACACTAGGTACTGATGTCAGGTCTTTTCTGTCAGTGTCAACACAGTATACTCATGACAGGTCTTTTCTGTCAGTGTCAACACAGTATACTCATGACAGGTCTTTTCTGTCAGTGTCAACACAGTGTACTCATGACAGGTCTTTTCTGTCAGTGTCAACACAGTATACTCATGACAGGTCTTTTCTGTCAGTGTCAACACAGTATACTCATGACAGGTCTTTTCTGTCAGTGTCAACACAGTGTACTCATGACAGGTCTTTTCTGTCAGTGTCAACACAGTATACTCATGACAGGTCTTTTCTGTCAGTGTCAACACAAGGTACTGATGACAGGCCATAGTACTTCTATCAGTGTCAGTCCTAAG
The DNA here is from genome assembly GCA_034096865.1 of Theodoxus fluviatilis. Lineage (NCBI taxonomy): Eukaryota > Metazoa > Mollusca > Gastropoda > Cycloneritida > Neritidae > Theodoxus > Theodoxus fluviatilis. The sequence continues at coordinate 20,703 of JAWQFJ010000799.1, read as the reverse complement.
GATCTCCCTCTCATTCTGGCCTTGCAGCCCTCTGACTCCCTTCTCTCCATCTGTCTGACCCCAACATAGTCCTACACAGAGGGCTCCTAAGGGTGATAAGTCTGTAGTCGTGACCACTAACTAGTGTAAACAAACTGCAGATTTTTCCATCAAAAGGATTCATCTTTTACCCCACATGCAGCCTGTCTGACACCCAGTTCCAGACCTGCCCACCGTTATGGATTTTTCCATATTTTTATGGATTTTAGACCTTGAATACGGAAATATGCGGCCTATAAAAATTTTGATTTTGACACCATTTGCTAAAAAAACAATTTTTTCCCATAATAAAGCATGTTGATAATGAAGCGCTGAGAACAAGTGTAACAGAGTTTCCGGCCCTTGTTTGTTTCGATTTTGGCGCGGACAAATGGACAAAAAGTGGGATGCAGACTGCAGTTGGGAAGATGGAGCCCACAAAGAGCTGTCTGCTGTGATGGGTGGGATTTTTACAATCCCCCATTCAATCGCTCTTTGTGAGCGAGTGTTTTCCTGCATAAGGAAGAACCACACAGATCAGCGATCCAGTTTAGGTGACAGTACACTTGAGAGTTTGCTGGTCCTCAAGTCCAAACCTGCTTCTACAGTGTTCACCAGCAAAGAACTAGACCGACTCAAAAGCTGCTATAACCAGCATCTGAAAGAAAGCAGTGCTGCGTGACCTGGGCAGACACCAGCTGCCCTTGTTGTAGCAGGATAGCGGCTGAAAGAGTTGCATTTTCTTTTTTGAGGTGAATGTTTAGTTCTGGTAGTCATCAGTCATTTTCAGTTATTTCAAAATGCAGTGAATATGTTCAGTGGTCAAATCCCTACTTACGTTGATTCGACAAGTATGTGAAAAATATGAATATTGGCTCCGAAATATGGATTATACCACATTTTGCCAGTCAGAATACGGAAACTGAAAATCTGGGGTAGGCACGTCTGTAGTTCTACTTGCCCTGGGCAGTTTGGCAGTCTTAGGTGTTCATACTGCAGATGGAGAGATCTGAACTAAAATATTTATTAATATTCATATTCCAATTAGAGGATAGTCTCTGGTTATGCACTTAGTTTAGACTGTCATTACATCCCAGTGGGGAAAACAGGCCACTAGTTTTGTCTTTGCCAGAGCTGCAGAAATTCCTTCTTGGCATTCTGTACGACTGTAGTGTCAATGAGTTTCCAGTCTTTATTTGAAGCTGCATTTGCCAGTATTTTGAAAGGATTATTTATTTGAGGATGTGTTTCTCCTATGATAAATCTGTCAGTTTATCACATTTTTCATTGCCAGATTAGTATTGCATTATCATACTATGTAGGGATATGAAAACTATGGAGGAAGTATTTGATAATGTTAGATACATTTTGAAATTAATTATTTAGGATAACTTGTCACAGTATTTCAGAATAGCAAGGATGTATGGTGCAATCATTGTTTGTCACTTTTCAGCTGCGGCCTTGTGAACTTTACCAAGAAGAATATCAAGACTGCACTAGTAAGTACATGTAGTACAAGTTTATGATTGGTCCTGTTTTCTATACTGATTATATATTTAAAAACTGACTCAACATTAATTTTGCTTGCAAATGAAGGTTTGATTTCACGATTAGAGTTACTGATGACTCCCAGATGAGTTTCAAACCTCATGGTCAGAAATCAGTGTAGCATACAGATTATAAACATACTATTACATTATCCTGTCTAAATGGTAGTTTTAGAAAACAACCAAGGTTACTGTTATGGGCTTTGATTCACAAGAAAAAACAGGACATCAGTGTCTCTGTGTCCGCATCCCAGGCAGCCGTCATTAGTTTTTTTGTCAAATGGTAGTTTCCCTAAATTCACCCCCCTCTTCTGTCACAGAGAAACACACATGCACGCACACACACACGCGCACGAGCACACATGCATGCATTTACACCCACCTACATTTACACACATATGCACACAAGGATGTACACACACTCACATGCACACATGGCATGATGGACTACTGTTTTTCAACTAATTGATTAAATATGTAAAATTGCGAACTACTGTGACTTTATATATATATATATATATATATATATATATATATATATATATATATATATATATATATATATATGTTAGCAGAGCCAATTAATGTAGTTGCTTTGTGAAAATCATTGATATTGTGAGCCCTTTTATCTACTATACTCTGGTTCACAGCAGTTCAGAGTGTGTCACATAGAGTGAAAGTCTGCATGCCAGAAAATGACACAAGACTTGTGCCTGACAGGCATGGCAGGGCGATTCCACCAGTATTACGTGTATGGAAAGAATGCCGACTGTTCACGCTGGAAAGAGGACTACACCAACTGCCAGAAGTTCAGGACAGACCTGGACGTTGCAGCATTGGTGAGTTGTGCCTTCTGACTTGAAGTTGAAGTGGGAGCCTATTGTATACAGGGTGCGTGTAATGGGGAAATAGGTTTTCGGAAGTATCTCACCTGAGAGAGACTTGATTTTTGCTGGTGCGTTGAGGTTGAGGGTGGGATTGGTAGTCCAAAAGCAGTGTGGAAATTGAAGTAGAGGGTTTGGAGTGAGTGGAAGTTGAGTTCTGCCCCTCGGGTGGTGAGCGGTGTTTGCTCTGAAGGTGAGTTGTGGTGATTAGAAATGATCGTGAGTTGGTTGTGAGAGGATGGCGATATAGGAGAGCGCAAGAGGACAGAGATCAGTCCGCCTACTGAGAGGAGAGAGGAGAGATCGGTCTGCCTACTGAGTGAGAGGAGAGGGGAGAGATTGGTCCCCACATAAGAGAGAAGCAGATGAAGAGAAGAGAGAGGAAACGAACAGAAGAGAGAAGCAGACGAAGGAGAGAGAGAGAGAGAAGCAGACGAACAAAAGAGAGATTGGCGCCGCACACACAGCAGAGATGGGCAGAGAGAGAGAGAGTGGGCAGTGTTGGTAAAAGGTTGGTGCGAGATTTTTACATGGGTCAATAGCTTTTTACTTGTCGAGGGCTGACCGCCCCAGCGAAACGGTCTGGAATCTTTCCAGAACAATTCTAGAAATGTTCCAGAATATTCTAGAATATGACTTCTGGAACCAAAGTCCAAGATTCTGGAATAATGACAGAAGATTAAATGAGAATTCAAGAGAATATTCTAGAATATATTCTAGAATATTCTAGAATATATTATAGAATATTCTAGAATATATTCTAGAATATTCTAGAATGGTAATGAATTCCCAGCGAAACGGTCTGGAATCTTTCCAGAACAATTCTAGAAATGTTCCAGAATATTCTAGAATATGACTTCTGGAACCAAAGTCCAAGATTCTGGAATAATGACAGAAGATTAAATGAGAATTCAAGAGAATATTCTAGAATATTCTAGAATGGTAATGAATGTTCTAGAAATGAATGAAATGAATGAAAGTTCTAGAATAATTCTGGAATTATTCCAGATTATTCTGGGATGTTATTCCAGAATATTCTAGAATACTGACAGATAATTCTGGAACAATTCAAGATGAAATTCCAGAAAACTGACTGCACATTCTGGAACAATTCAAGAACAATAATATTATTGAGAAGAATAAAGGTAATAGATTATAGAGTATTTTGGAATTGTTTAGCAACAACATTCAAACAGAATATTTAGTTAAGAAACAACAAACCAATATCTGTTAAATGTAGATTATTTAATACAGATATTGAAATGGTACATAATGATGATCACTGCATACATAAAGCAAGAATTGCTTACCATAGTTCAGTTGCAACAGTGCACAATGTGTGTATTTCTGAAAAGATTTCAATTGCAGTTTTCATTACATTTACAATAATGATGGAATTCTTTTTTATACATATAAATAAATCATGATTAACTATTCAGAAGTCTTCAGTGTAGTGTCAATGGTTGAGAAAACATTAAAAATAAAACAAAGGAAAAAGAAATGCATATATCTAAGCAAAAGCTTAGAAAATGTTTATGAGACAAATAGGGCAAATTTCCTGTATCAAATCTGATTCGTGCTTGCAAACATTATACAACACTTAGATGGCCTTAAATTCCTATGACATTATAGCTGAGCTTCAGATAACATTCAGTTCAAATGTCAACTGCCTCAGAGTAATCTCCTCTGAAACACTGTGAAGGAGCTAAAACATAACACAGTTTTGATGCTCAGGTATCCTGGTCTGAGCTAGAAAAGGTGGCATATGAATTTCATGTACTTAGTTTGATGGTGTTTGAAACAACTGCACACATCAGATGATATCTGAATCACCAATTAAATTCCATCCAACTGATTTTATCAATCAAATCCCATTCATAATTGTATCTCATACCTTACAATTCTTGTGAGCAGTGAAGAAAGTTATTGGGGACCTAATTGTAGATGCAGGTACCGCCACAGAGAAAGGAATCTCTCTCGATATTGCCTTGGGGAACTTAGTCTCGAAAAGCCACTTTTTCTGTCGCCAAAAATCTTGCTTCTCATGCAAGCGAAGCACACCCATTGCGATGCAGAGACCGATGAAAGTTTTCATCTCAGGAACTGTCACAGGCGCCCACTTGGAGCTGGCAGTCCAGGCAGGAGGTGGATTCTTCTGTCTCTCTCTCTCAGCGTCCGAGGTGGATTCTTCTGTCTCTCTCTCTCTCAGCGTCCGAGGGGATGTCAATCTTCACTCCTTGAGCGCGTCGAAAGGCGTGTCGCATACGAGAACGAAAACCTCTCACTCTCGGATCAAGATCCATCTGCACGCGTGGTGTGGCTGTTTATGTCCTCCATCATGTTGGCATCTGGGAATCCGTTGAACAGCGGGACATCGGTCGCCATCACAGTGCTCCTGCAGCCTCAGGACGACTCCACGGGCACCGCGACAGTCCTGTGAAGCACTGGGCGAATGATTCCTTTAAGAGATGTACCGCTTGAATTTCAAAGTCCACCCTGACCAAGCTTTTCCGTTCGTGCAGAGATTCGATCTCCATTTTCCGTCTTGAACTGCCCGTCTCATTCAAAATCAGAATCAGAATCAGCATCAATGTCGCTTCCTTCGCTTTCATCCGATGCGGAGTTGGCCATGACGCGAAAAAAGACAGAACCTCAGTCGAAATCTCGACAAAAATCGCCACAACAGAGCTAAATCTTGTCCGATTTCGACCAAACTTTCACAAGTTTGTAAGTGCGCGGTTTCTCTGCTTCCCAGCAGGCATTGCGATAAGTTGGCCACTTCCGTTTGCTGTTTGCTATTTTTAGATCTTGACGTAAACAACGCGAGGGACAAAGTACGTCGCTCCCTAAGCGAAGGGCCCGGGAATTGCAACGTGCGCGTTTCATCCGAAGCGCATGGGTTATATGAACATCAACATCAAATTTACATTTATGTGTGTTGACACTAAATCTTATATTCTGTGTGTGATCACTAAAGTGTCTTGCGTGTGTGTTAAAATGCTTTGTTGTTCACTTTTCTTTTTTTTAAAACTCGAACTCGAACATTTTAATTTTTATTGGATGAGAGTGATAGAGAAAGAGAGAGAGAGAGACACACACACACACACATAGAGAGAGAGAGAGAGAGAGAGAGAGAGAGAGAGAGAGAGAGAGAGAGAGAGAGAGAGAGAGAGAGAGAGAGAGAGAGAGAGAGAGAGAGAGAGCTCTAGAATGCCTTATAACGTCATATTCTAAAGTTTTTTTACGTCACGTATTACATCATTTTTGTGTTTCTACATCGTTCACTGAAGAAGGGCGTGTGCCCGAAAGTCTTTGATTTTGGTGTTAGTCGTGGTTTTTTTCTTATTTATTATATTTTTTAATATCATTTTATTTACAATTTTATAGAATATTCTTTGAATGGTCTTGTTCTAGAATAATATTCTAAGAAAAAGTAATGTTCTAGAATATTCTAGAATTATTCTGGAATTAAAGAATTCTAGAATAATTTCATCAAATTTATTCCAGAACATTCTAGAATGTTCTAGAATGTTCTAGAATTTTGGAAATTTCTAGAATGTCATTTCGCCGGGGCAGTACGTATTTTATGTTTTTATGTAAAAAGGCTGACCGATATTTAACTTGTGCTTTTACATTTTTTCCCGTTTGGAGTTAGTATGTGAAGAGAGTAGATGTAATTTAATAAGATTGGGGTAATTAGGATGTCGTGTTTTATGCAAATGTAACTTTTTTTGTTTTCTACCCCCTGTTAAGAGTATTTTTTATGTTGAACATAAAGATGTGTAAGTAACCCGGGACCTGTTTTATTTCGTTTTTGTGGATCCCTGTAACAGTGCGGATGATAAATTAGGGCAAAAAATTTAAAAATCACTAAAAATGCCACAACTTCCTTAAAAAACGATTTATTTACCTGAAATATGATGAGACATGTTGCCTGTTATGTATTGAATCAGAACCTGCCTTTAGCCTCCACAACACATTCAATTCTGCTCTTAAACCTTTGGCATGTCCGGGCAACTTGGTCCATGGTCACCTCTGTTATCTTAGTCTTGAATGACTCCTTTGTGTAAGTGTGCTTCCCCGGCGAAACGGTCTGGAATCGTTCCAGAACAATTCTAGAAATGTTCCAGAAGATTCTAGAATGTGACTTCTGGAACCAGAGTCCAAGGTTCTAGAATAATGACAGAAGCTTAAATGAGAATTCAAGGAAATATTCTAGAATATTTTCTAGAATATTCTAGAAAATAATTCTAGAATATTCTAGAATATTCTAGAATGGTAATGAATGTTCTTGAATACTTACAGATGAAGAAGGAAACACAGTTCTAGAATAATTCTGGAATTATTCCAGAACACCATTATTATTATAACTTAGAAGAATTTAGTACGTATTCCAGAATATTCTGGAATGTTATTCCAGAATATTCTAGAATACTGACAGATACTTCTGGAACAATTCAAGATGAAATTCCAGAAAACTGACTGCACATTCTGGAACAATTCAAGAACAATAATTATATTATTGAGAAGAATAATTAGGTATGAGAGTATTTTGGAATTGTTTAGCAAAAACATTCAAACAGAATATTTAGTTAAAAAAACAACAAACCAATCTCTGTTAAATGTAGATTATTTAATACAGATTTTGAAATGGTACTCATCAGATGGTGTTTGAAACAACTGCACACATCAGAGATTCAGATAATATCTGAATCACCAATTTCCATCCAATTGATTTTATCAATCAAATCCCATTCATAATTGTACCTCATACCTTGCAATTCTTGTGAGCAGTGAAGAAAGTTATTGGGGACCTAATTGTAGATGCAGGTACCGCCACAGAGAAAGGAATCTGTCTCTCGATTGCCTTGGGGAACTTAGTCTCGAAAACTACGTCGACGGAAAAGCCACTTCTGACGTTCTGTCGGCAAAAATCTTGCTTCTCACGAATCTCAGGCAAGCGATGCACACCCATTGCGATGGAGAGACCGATGAAAGTTTTAATCTCAGGAACTGTCACAAGTGCCCACTTGGAGCTGGTAGGAGGTGGATTCCTCTCTCTCTCTCTCTCAGCATACCGATTTGTCTCTGTCACAAGCGTTCCCACATCGCGCATGATCGCGTCTGTGAAGATCAGAGAAGACATGAAGAGGTTTTGCGTCCGAGGTGATGTCAATCTTTACTCCTTGAGCGCGTCGAAAGGCGTGTCGCATACGAGAACGAAAATTTTATGTCTGCCACGATCCTTGGAAGCCTAGAAACTCTTCCTCCGACGATTCCTCTTCCAACATCTCTCGCATCAGTCTGATCAGACATCGTCAAAATCAGCATCAATGTCGCTTCCTTCGCCTTCATCCGATGCGGAGTCAGCCATGACGCGAAAAAAGTCAGAACGTCAGTCGAAATCTCGACAAAAATCACCACAACACAGCTAAAACTGGTCCGATTTCGCACAAGTTTGAAAGCGATCTNNNCTCCTCGAGACTGCTGGTGTAGGCAGTGTCTAGTGTGTTGTCGTCCTGTGCTAGGGGATTGTGTCGTTTCCCTGGAGCTGAACAAGGACCAGTGGGGTAAGATCGCTTTCTCTTATTTTCCGCTGGATCCCTTGAGGAAGACTGACAATAACTTTCGGCTGATGCCAATCTTATTCTCACTAAGAGCGTTAGGCTCGTTCATCTCAGAGGGAGAGAGTCCGGGTTGAACTGTCTCACTGCAAGAGTGAAGGAGCGAGAACGGCGCTAGCCGGTTTGTTGACGTATGTTAATCAGGCTAGGGTTTCCCCCGCGCGCGCGGCGTGGGTGCTGATAGTCTTCTTCATGAGTTGCCTGGGGCCTTGCCTGTGTGAGGCGAGTAACCCCAGCCCTTGAACTTGTGTGACAGTGGAGGTTGTAGAGTGTACTATACTTCTTTTGGGGTTTTTGGCCATTCTTGTGGGTTGGGATTTATTTTTGATTGTGTTCTTGATTAAACTGTTGTGAAACTTTTCTCTGATCCCCCAGTGTCTCATTTTTTGTTGTTGTTTTACTTGTTTGTTTGTCTTTATTACTGTAGGAAGTGGCAACAGGGGTTTAGCATGAAAATCCCCGGGTGGAATCTTTCAAGTTCTTAGAACTAATAATTAAAAGAGCAATCTTTTAATTAAATCTATACCACCACGCGACAGGTACGATCAGGCGCGTAATTGTCGCTCCCATGGACATTGTATATTGGATCCATGATCGCACGGGACTACAATTCCCATCAGTAGTCATCCACTCGGGCCGTGACAAACACTAGTTGCTCTATTATTAAATTCTGAGTTTTAATCAAGATCACTATTGTGTATTGCAAAGAAATGTGCACACTGCAACTGTGAGCGACTCAGCGAGTTATGATTAGAACTGTTCTGTGATCTGAGAAAATGAAAATTGTGGACAATTAAGAACTGTGAATGAACTTTAGGTGATTTAACACTAAATCTTATATTCTGTGTGTGATCACTAAAGTGTCTTGCGTGTGTGTTGAAATGCTTTATTGTTCACTTCTTTTTTTAAATATCGTTTTATTTACAATTTTCTATAATATTCTTTGAATGGTCTTGTTCTAGAATAATATTCTAAGAAAAAGTAATGTTCTAGAATTTTCTAGAATTATTCTGGAATTAAAGAATTCTAGAATTATTCCATCAAATTTATTCCAGAACATTCTAGAATGTTCTAGAATGTTCTAGAATTTTAGAAATTTCTAGAATGTCATTTCGCCGGGGTTGTTCACTTCCCTCTTACAAACGCCCCACCAAAAATAATCACAGGGATTACATTTACAATCAGGAAAGCTGGGGGGCCAGATGTTCTTGGGCCAGAACTCCTTCATACTCTCCTTCAACCGGGCTTGGTTCTTGTCGCCATTGTGGGCAGGTACCCCATCCTGCTGAAACACCTAATGGCAGTCTCCAGCAATCTCCACCATCCAGGGTCCATCAGTATTGATACGCAGCCCCTCCTCAAAGAAGAGGGCCATAACATTACCCTCATTTGAGACGACACCCAGGACCATAACAGTTGCTGGAAACTTGGTAGACATGACGAATGGCACATTATCACAATCAGAACACAGCCACCTATAATTTCTCCTGTTCACTATTTGATCCTGGCAGAAACTCTTCTCATCAGAGAAGAAGATGAGCTGCTCTTTGGCCAGAGGGTGCTTGAGCCTGCAGAGCAGTCCGACTGCCCTGTCTGCCCTCCTCTCCATTGTGACCTCATTCATGAACTGAGCCCTTTTGAGGGCATAGGAATTGTATATGTCTTCGTGAAGACGGGTACAAATGGCTTTCTCACAAACACCCAACTCCTGAGCCAGAGACCTCATGGACCTGCCAGGATGCTCATCCACCGGGTTTTGGAGTTGCTCAACAAACTTTGGTGTCCTGATTGCATCACTACATCTCTTGTTAGGCTTCATGTTGACAGAAATATTCTCTGAGTCCTCACCAGCAGCTATCTTGGCTTCATATTCATTCCTAGTGCAATAGCACAGGCTTCTAGGCTACTGGTGTAACTCTGCAATCTCACTTCATTCCTAATGCAATAGCACAGGCTTCTAGGCTACTGGTGTAACTCTGCAATCTCACTTCATTCCTAATGCAATAGCACAGGCTTCTAGGCTACTGGTGTAACTCTGCAATCTCACTTCATTCCTAATGTAATAGCACAGGCTTCTAGGCTACTGGTGTAACTCTGCAATCTCACTTCATTCCTAATGCAATAGCACAGGCTTCTAGGCTACTGGTGTAACTCTGCAATCTCACTTCATTCCTAATGCAATAGCACAGGCTTCTAGGCTACTGGTGTAACTCTGCAATCTCACTTCATTCCTAATGTAATAGCACAGGCTTCTAGGCTACTGGTGTAACTCTGCAATCTCACTTCATTCCTAATGCAATAGCACAGGCTTCTAGGCTACTGGTGTAACTCTGCAATCTCACTTCATTCCTAATGCAATAGCACAGGCTTCTAGGCTACTGGTGTAACTCTGCAATCTCACTTCATTCCTAATGCAATAGCACAGGCTTCTAGGCTACTGGTGTAACTCTGCAATCTCACCTGGGGTCTGGCGGACACGCAGTCCAAGCACTATTGCTCCTCTTTTCTGCTCCTCCATTGTTCTAAGTGCACTGATCAATTTGAAATTTTGTGTGAAAGCTGTGTGTTGGTAGTGTACTCAATATATGGTTTAACCTGTTAAATCATGCAATGTCTCATGTGCGAAAAAATAAACTCTGTAAGTTGTCATACTTTTTTTGTCTTCACTCTGTATTGTCTCAGTTCCTGTGTCTGCTTGAGATGGAAAATTCCACAACAGATTGTCAAATGTCCTTATAAATTGTCCATTTGACATTATCCCCTTTGTTTTCATTATCATTTTCTTGGCATAGGTTGTTATTGTTATTGACTCACATGCGAAGCAAAAGTGAGTCTATGTACTGAGCCGTGTCGTCCGTCCGTCCGTCCGGGCGTCCGGGCGTAAAAAACTTAAACGTTGGATTTTTCTCGGAGACTATTAAGTCTATCAACACCAAATGTGGCATGATGGTGTATGATGACAAGGCCTCAAAAAACATACACAGTGACTTGAGAATGGCGACCTTAGCTACAAGTGGTATATAGGTCAAAGCAAGCCCTATCTTTTGATACCAGTTTGGTTGACCTTGCTTCAAGGTCAAGGTCACAGGAGTTCTTCAAAGTTGGATTGTATACATATTTTGAAGTGACCTTGACCCTGAACTATGGAAGATAACTGTTTCAAACTTAATAATTATGTGGGGCACATGTTATACTTTCATCATGAGACACATTTGTTCACATATCATCAAGGTCAAGGTCACTTTGACCCTTATGAAATGTGACCAAAATGGGGTAGTGAACCACTAAAAGTGACTATATCTCATGGTAGAAAGTGCCAATAAGCACCATTGTGCTTCCTATGTCTTGAATTAACAGCTTTGTGTTGCATGACCTTGGATGACCTTGACCTTGGGTCAAGGTCACATGTATTTTGGTAGGAAAAATGTGTAAAGCATTTCTTTGTGTAAGATGTCATTGGTAGGTTTAGTTGTTTGACCTTGACCTTGAAGGTCACCTGAAGGTCAAGGTCATATAAAGGTCAAGGTCATATAAAGGTCAAGGTCAAGCATGTGAGTCGTATGGGCTTTGCCCTTCTTGTTTTTATTGTTTCTTCTCCTCCTCCTATTCCCTCCCCCCTCCCCCTCCCCCTCTCCCTCCCCTTCTCCCTTCCCCTCCCCCCTCTTCTTCCCTCCTCCTTGCTCCTCTTTGTTCCTCCTCCTCTTCCTTGCTCCTCCTCCTCCTTGCTTCTCCTCCTCCTCCTCTTTGCTTCCCCTCTTTGCTCCTCCTCCTCCTTGCTTCCCCTCCTCTTTGCTCCTCCTCCTCCTTGCTTCTTCTCCTTGCTCCTCCTCCTCCTTGCTTCCTCTCCTCCTTGCTCCTCCTCCTCCTTGCTTCTCCTCCTCCTCCTCTTTGCTTCCCCTCTTTGCTCCTCCTCCTCCTTGCTTCCCCTCTTCTTTGCTCCTCCTCCTCCTTGCTTCTTCTCCTTGCTCCTCCTCCTCCTTGCTTCCTCTCCTCCTTGCTCTTCCTTCTCCTTGCTTCCCCTCCTCCTTGCTTCTCCTTGCTCCTCCTCCTCCTTGCTCCTCCTCCTCCTTGCTTCTCTGCCTCCTTATTTCTCCTCCTCCTTGCTCTTCCTCCTTGCTCCTCCTCCTTGCTGCTCCTCCTCCTCCTCCTTCTCCTCCTCACTTCTCTTCACTCCACCTTCTTTCCTCCTCACTCCTCCTCCTCCTTTTCCTCTTCCTCACTTCTCCTTCTCACTTCTCCTCTTTCTCATTTCTCCCCCTTCTCACTTCTCCTCTTCCTCACTCCACCTCCTTTCCTCCTCACTCCTCCTTTCTCCTCTTCCTCACTTCTCCTTCTCACTTCTCCTCCTCCTCACTTCTCCTCCTCCTCACTTCTCCTCCTCCTCACTTCTCCTCCTCCTCACTTCTCCTTCTCCTCCTCCTCACTTCTCCTCTTCCTCACTTCTCCTCCTCCTCACTTTTCCTCTTCCTCACTTCTCCCCCTCTTCACTCCTCCCCCTCCTCACTCCTTCTCACTTCTCCCCCTCCTCATTTCTCCTCTTCCTCACTTCTCCTCCTCCTCCTCACATCTCCTCTTCCTTACTTCTCCTCCTCCTCACTTCTCCTCTTCTTCACTTCTCCTCCTCCTCACTTCTCCTCCTCCTCACTTCTTCTCTTCCTCACTTCTCCCCCTCCTCACTTCTCCTCCTCCTCACTTCTCCTCCCACCTCTCCTCCTCCTCCTCACCTCTCCTCCTCCTCCTCACTCCTCCTCACTCCTCATTTTTTATTCTCACTCCACCTCCTTTCCTCCTCATTCCTCCTCTTCCTCACTTCTCCTCCTCTTCACTTCTCCTCCTTCTCCTCCTCCTCCTCCCTTCTCCTTCTCCTCCTCACTTCTCCTGCTCCTCCTCTCCTTCCTCACTCCTCCTCATTTACCTCCTCCTTCTCCTAATTCCTTATTCTTCTCCTCATTCCTCCTCTTCCTTCTTTTTGTTCCCCTCTTTTTCTCAGGTTTTGGATTGAGCAGAGACTCGGAAGAAACAGAAAACTTGCCTTGCAAACCTGTCTAAAGATTACTGATCATTTATTGAACCCACATTATAATCAGTTCAAATGGTCAGAAACATTTATCTATTACTCTCTGCAGGAAAAAGTCCTTGTCCATGAACGAGATCGGCGGGAAACAAGGCTTGCACGGGCGCGAGCCAATGATGTCTGGGAGTATAGAACAGAACCTCCACCAGAATGGCACACACTTCCTGCCTCCCGCCCTGGTTCCAGCACCAGCCAGGAGTCCATTCTTAGTAAAGTGCAGCAGTCTCAGAGACGCCAAGGCACCGTCTCCAAGACAGAGTCTCAGAGCTTCTGTGTTCTATCATGACTGTGGGCTATGAGAGTGCTGTTCTTGCGTGAAGAAGGCGTTGTATGGAAATGGACTGAGCGAATCTATGCAAATATTTGTATGATGAAACTAGAGTAACCAGTTTGCCTAGATGTGGAAAAAGTGTTCAGATTTGCTCCAAGAGTGAGTTATAAATAGTCGGATGTTTGTGTCTATTTGTGGGTTTTTTCTCCACAATAGAATGTTTCAGAAAAAAATGCCCCTAACATCCACACTTAAACACTAACTGAAGGCGTTTATCTTATTACTTTTTGAATGGAAACTCGAAGACATTCAACCTGTGCTCTTTATTGGAAAAAAGTTTTGAGCGTGATTCAGAAAGTTTGAAATTAGTTTTTGTGTGTGCAGGTTTTTTTGCACTTGGAATTGTATCCACTGATTATCTATTTGCCAGTTTTTACATTAGAGGATTCAACACAATACCTAGAACAAATTTCAAGCTCCACTTGAACAACATCACAGCTATCGACTACCAGTACTAAACATCATCACAGCTAACGACTACCAGTACTAAACAACATCACAGCTAACGACTACCAGTACTAAACAACATCACACCTAACGACTACCAGTACTAAACAACATCACACCTAACGACTACCAGTACTAAACAACATCACACCTAACAGCTACCAGTACTAAACAACATCACAGCTAACGACTACCAGTACTAAACAACATCACAGCTAATGACTACCAGTACTAAACAACATCACAGCTAACGACTACCAGTACTAAACATCACACCTAACGACTACCAGTACTAAACAACATCACAGCTAACGACTACCAGTACTAAACATCATCACAGCTAACGACTACCAGTACTAAACAACATCACACCTAACGACTACCAGTACTAAACAACATCACAGCTAACGACTACCAGTACTAAACAACATCACACCTAACGACTACCAGTACTAAATAACATCACAGCTAAAAACTACCAGTACTAAACAACATCACAGCTAATGACTACCAGTACTAAACAACATCACACCTAACGATTACCAGTACTAAACAACATCACACCTAACGACTACCAGTACTAAACAACATCACAGCTAAAAACTACCAGTACTAAACAACATCACAGCTAATGACTACCAGTACTAAACAACATCACACCTAACGACTAACAGTACTAAACAACATCACAGCTAACGACTACCAGTACTAAACAACATCACACCTAACGACTAACAGTACTAAACAACATCACAGCTAACGACTACCAGTACTAAACAACATCACACCTAACGACTACCAGTACTAAACAACATCACAGCTAATGACTACCAGTACTAAACATCACAGCTAATGACTACCAGTACTAAACATCATCACAGCTGTAACTAGGCATGCACACAGCTTATGTCAACACACTCGCATCCTGCCCTTTTCACTACTGGTCACAGCCTATCACAGAAATCCTTCAGATTTGACTTGATAGTTTCATGGCATAGGTTTGAACAAGACGTGGAGAACATTGCATCTTGCTGAGGCAGATTTGAGTACTGGCAGAGCCATCCATAGAGAGGAGGGTGTGACTCCTCACACATATCTACAAATAGTTTGAGAAAATATTTTGCTCTACATCAATGTCATCTCCGTATTATTGTATGCATGCGAGTCCTGGACACTCACATCTGAACTACAGAGACGGATACAAGCCCTGGAAATGAGATGCTACCGCAAGATTCTGAACATCTCATATAAAGATCATGTCACGAATGAGGAAGTCAGCAACAGGATCAGGAGAGCAATTGGACAGTATGAAGACCTGCTCTCAATCGTGAAAAGCAGAAAGCTGAAGTGGTACGGTCACGTGCCAAGAGACAGTGGGCTGGCCAAGACCATCCTGCAAGGTACCGTACCAGGTGGGAGAAGGAGAGGCAGGCAGAGAAAGAGGTGGGAAGACAACATCAAAGAGTGGACAGGCTTGACCTTTGCTGACTCACAGCGAGCCACAGAGGATAGAGATCGATGGAGGAAGATTGTCCGAAAGTCATCAGTGGTGCCTCAACAATCCATCTCAGGGTTAAGAGACTGAACTGAACTGAACTGAACAGTGTGCATTGGAACATGATATTCATATTGAGCAATGCATAAATTAGATGATTGTGATAAATGCTTGCCTTAGGGCATCCCAAAGAAGGGTGTTGATTACCACTGCTACTAGACTGTGTGCTGCTAGTTGTTGTGTACAGCTGTGGTTTTGCTTGCAGCCCAGTACTGGCCAAGTTGAAGCCTATTTGATACAGCCAAAACAGATAGTTGTGTTTCTTGACTGTGAAAAATTTAATGAAAAGTTAAATGAAAAGTGTTATTTCTACGTTTCATCTTGAGAACGACTGAGTCAAGATGTATGAGTTGTTATTTATTTAATGAATTTGCAAATGTTGAAATACTCCATTCAGCAGCAGTGTCATTGTGAATTGTGAGTAGTTATGTTTGAGTTTTGATATGAATAAAATGTATACACTTTCTGGGTATTTAATTTTAATTTTTTAATTTTAGTTTGATTTGTTTGTTTTTCAGAATGAAAGACAAAAGAATAGAGGATTGTTTTACTGAATGCAGTTAGTCAAGTACAATTTATTCTCTGCAGTCAGCTATTTCATGAAATGCAGGAGTCTCACAGCTACTCCCATATTTGCTGCCACTTGATACAAAGCACAGATATCTAGACTGGATAAACTCCTTACATTCCATGGACACACTTCAAACCAGACACTGCTAGGCTTTACAAAGGGATGTCTTTTTCAAGTGTTGGTAAATTCCATCTTCTCACAAGATTTTCAATTTTTGATTTTGAGAACACTCTCAAAGTTTGAAAACTTTCGAGAGCAATACTTGGAAAATTGAGTTCATTTCCATGAAGTGTATTATTTGAGGAAAAGTTGCAGCTTATTATTTTTATTTTGGAGGGGACAGATGCAAGTATTGACCTCAGAGTTTCAAAGCTGATCACCATGGTATCTCCCATGATGACACCTCAACAAGACCTTGGAAGAAAGCACCTTGCACTGCCTTTACTGGTACGAGTTGGACTAGACATGAAAGCCATGAGCAAGTACAAAGTTTAGGAGTCCTCACTCTCTCCCTCTTTTTCCTGAGATCTATTAATCCCAGTACCTTCAGAGCCAGCTCCAATGGTGCCAGAACACCCAGCCCAAATGACGCCTGATGAACCTAATTAATGTGCAGAGCCTAAAAAGGAAAAACCTAGCACATCACAATGCAGTTGGATACAGAATATCTACTTTGAATGTAGCTTGTCTTCTTAAATTGGCACTTCACTGGAAAAAGTGTATTGTCTTGGAAACACTAAAACCGGAAACCACTTTTTTCAGGTGTTGGACCTCCAGTGGATTGTTGTAATGAAGGACCCAGCCTCACAGTTTCCCTACTTGATTTTCAGAGGCGAATAACGGGAAATCCACACTTGACCTACTCTAACCAGTTGAAGTGATTTTCTTTATCAATTGCCTTGCCTGGCCTGCAAAGGCTGTTAGGCATTAAAACTTCATTCAGCATCATTCATTCATCATAATTTTGTATGTGTCCCCATCTCCTCATCCCCCATCCCGATCCCCAACCCTTACCCTGTGTTTATCTTGAGTGATTCAATAACAATACTACAGATTCAAATAGAATACTATGTGCAAATGCGCATGGCTTTTTATTCACAAAATACATGAGGAATCTCTCACATTGCGTTCGCTCCCCCCTTCATCTTCCCCCTGTGGGTTTGGGGTAAGAATTGACCCACCGCGCCTCCCTACATGATTCATAAGAGGCGAATAACTAGGGACATCGTGACTTGATTAGCGTTTACACCAAACTTCTAAAGATGTTTGTGCTTAATGGCCTTACATAGCCTACAAAGGCTGATAGGCCGTAAAACACCAACCAACCAAAAAATCCCCCTTCTTCTACCTCCTACTCCTTCTCTTGCTCAACATCCTTATAGTCCCTTGTTTCCCCCCCCTCCCCCCTTTTTTCCTCATCTTACACACACACACACACCTTCCCTCATTTGTGTCCCCATTCTCCTCCCAGGTCTCCTCCTTCCGTCCTCCTAACTTTTAATGTTACATAATCCGTACAAATGATGTACCATGAATCTCGGACTATAAGCTGCACCTTTATCCCTCCAGGTTTACTGGAGGTCCTCACAGCTTTGTCTGTCTGTCTGTCTGTCTGTCTGTCTGTCTGTCTGTCTGTCTGTCTGTCTGTCAGTCCCAACTTAACGGCTGATATATCAAAAACTATTGGACAGATTTTTTTTACATTTTGCACACTTACTGGAAGTTAGGTCCGATTGAATGTATCAAATTTTCAAAATCGAGGTTTGAAAAGAACGTGACTTTTTTACGTTTTGATGTTGCAAAGAAGGCAAGGGAGGGAACTCTGTCTCGACTCAAGGGAAGTTTTGGCATGTGTGACGTGATCATTTGACGTTGAATAACGTGACGTAATTTCGAGGAGATGGGACATTGGTGAAGGAGAAAGAAGGATTTTTTATCCCTCCAGGTTTACTGGAGGTCCTCACAGCTTTATGGATTAGCTCACTCGGTAGCGCGTCGAATATTTTTTTGTCGCTGGGACATGCTTGGTTGTAGGGGATGCGCGTACGGGTTCGAATCCGCACAGAAGCTTCTTTTTTAATGTGTGTATGGTATTCGAGAGAGAGAGAGAGCCACCCCACCCGTTGTTGTACACGTGAGAGGTTGCGGGTTC
>JAWQFJ010000798.1:73147-82644 GCA_034096865.1 Theodoxus fluviatilis | reverse complement strand
GGAACTGGGATATACGGACTGTGAGTACTGGCGGGAGGAGGACAACGAGTATAAATGTCCCAACCTCAGGCAGACCAGAAGGTCCCAGGATAATGCTGTCAACAGTTTTGGGGACATCCTGAAAAGCCTATGTCTGATTCATGGTCTCTTGATATTAAATGGATGTACCCATGGTGATAGCGAGGGACGATACACGTACTTATCGCCCCATGGTGACAGTGTCATTGACTATTGCTTAATAGATGCCGGCTATTGCAATCCAGTAGATCTCGTTGTCAATCATATGATAGAAAGTCATCACATGCCACTATAGAGATCCAAATAGGGCATGTAAACAACTTCTCAGATGTAATTCAAAAAAATCACCTATGTAACCAAAACATATTGGGACTCAGCAAAGGCTAATGAATTTTTGGAAAGTATGAGTTCCCCCGAGTTTGAGATGCAGCTAGAGAAAGCCTTTAACATGATAGACACATCTGTTGAAACGGCCCTTCAGTTGTTTAACTTAGCTATCCTTTCTTGTGCAAAACGTATGGAGAGGAAGGTGTCGACCAACCCCCTGAGGACCAGACGCCAACCCGTCTGGTTTGATAGTGAGTGTCATGCGGCAAAACATAAGACTAGAGAGTGGCTTCTACAATTTAGAAAAACTAACTTCTCACTACATAAAGAGAAATACCTAACCAATAGAAAATCTTACAAAACATTAATTCAAATGAAGAAAAAAAAATCACTTCGGCACAGTCAGAAGTAAGCATACGAATAGCAAAGACCCAAGTACGTTTTGGTCCCTAGTGAGAATTACAACAAGCAAATATTCTACTAAAGAAGACATTGACATACATACATACATGGAAAATGCATTTCGAAAAAGTCTATCTAGGTCGTTGCAAATGCACTCTAGAATTGAGCGCAACACTTGCGAGGCTGTATCGGCTGAGACAGTTGTCTCCAACTCTACCCTCGATGACCCGATATCAACAGCTGAGGTGAAGGACGCTCTCCAAAGAATAAAATATAGGAAATTCCCAGGGCTATAGACAACATACCAGGCGAGTGCTACAAAGCAAGTTGTGACAAGGTGGCACCTTTTCTAACAAAACTGTTCAATACCCTTTTTGAAACTCTGTATTTCCCCCGAAAATGGTCCCGATCAGTCGTAGTGCCCATTCATAAAAAGGAGACAAGCAAGACCCCAACAACTACATAGGAATTTCCTTACTTAGCACACTGAGCAAGGCATTTACTTACATTCTGACTCGAAGGTTACATTGTTGGGTGGATGACGAGGATGTTATCTGCAGAGAGCAAGCAGGTTTCATATCCCAATATTCAACCATTGACCATGTTTTTACTCTTCATTGTATGGTCTTAAAACATGTGTACGGTGACAGTCGGGGAAAACTTTTTGCGGCTTTTGTCGACTACGAGAAAGCATTTGATTCAGTCGACAGAAGGCAACTCTGGAAGAAATCCTGAAGAACGCTGGTCTTTCAACCAAATTTATCAAAATGTTTCCAAGCTATGTATGCCAATGTAGAAGCCTGTGTAAGATGGAATAACATCACGTCAGACTTCTTTCAGTGTCCTGCGGGCGTAAAGCAGGGGGCATTAGAGAGCCAGAAAATGTTTTTCCTGTATATCAGCATCGTCGCTCTTCATGTACAAAAGTTAGGAAAACATGGAATCCAACTCTTACCTAATATGCCTGAAATATTTTCTCTTTTGTTTGCTGACGATATTGTCCTTTCGACAACGGCTGCAGGCTTACAAAACCAGTTGAACAATTTAGCTCAAGTGTCCCAGTCCTTGGGCCTAAGGGTCAACTTGGGAAAAGTCATGGTAATGGTTTTTAGGAAAGGAGGCAACTTAGCTCAGGGATAACGATGGTTTTTGGCAAGTAGAAGACTGGAAGTAGTGAACATGTACAAGTACCGAGGTTTTACTTTCACTACTAGGCTGTCCTCAAATGTCTATTTAGCTGACTTAACAACCAAAGGGAAACAAAGAGTTGTAGAGCTACCAAAGACAATGTGGAGTTTACAAAGTCTTAGCACGTCTGTACATTTTTAAATGTTTGATTCACAGGTGCAATCACTCTTGCTATATGGTTCTGAAGTATGGATCATGAGCAAATCTGATATTGTAGAAAACGCCCACAGTTTTGCTTGCAAAAACATCTTAAATCTCGACCATCGAACGCCTAACCACATGGTTTATGCGATTTAAGAAGGTATCCCCTGTCCATTTCAGGGTGCACGAGGGCCATCAAATACTGACTGAAAGTATGTAAAATGCCAGTCAGTAGGCTACCAAAACAAGCATACCTTTCGCTATCAAAATCCTCAATTCCTAGATCTAGAAACTGGGCAGCTATCGTTGAGGACTGTTTGTCGAAATTCGGATTCACCAACGTTTGGCTAAATGGTGTTGTTGGCAACGAAAATGGGTTTTTACGAGCATGGAAACAGAGGCTTAGATATTGCAACAAGCAAGAATGGCACGACAGCAATATTATAAGCGAGAGGTACCATTCGTACTGCTCATTCAAAACCACCTTCGGATCTGAAGAGTATCTACGCGCAATTACAATTAAGAAATTCCGTGATGCGTTTGTAAGATTTACATACGGGTTAAATAATCTGAAGTGTAACAGACATCGTTACAACCAGATAGACGAAGGCATGAAGTGCCCCTTTTGTCCAGAAGTCGAAAATGAGGAACATGTATTGTTAAACTGTACTACCTATGCAGATCTTTGAAAGAAATATCTCCAAAAACATATTTACACAGGGACGTATTATACATGTGCACAACTAATGAATTCACCGAGTACAATATGCATACGAGATGTGGCCATGTATGTGCAATATGCACTCAATCTTCGGGAGAAGAAACTTTCCGCCCAAACTCGTATTTAAACAGTACCAGTAATTGTCCATCACGTAATTGACCTGTGATATTGTCAATTGTGGATGGCGGTCCCTTAAGGTGCCTCGGGGATGATTTTGGTAATGAATTTGTATATATACTATTTTAAAACGGAATGTTTTTAATCAGTCTGTATTGAGCATTGCAGGAAGGAAAATTTTCAGTGTTCACGTCCACAAATTGCATAAAATGAGGACTGTTCTAATGTAATTCTAAATGTCTATATCATATCCGGTTTTTCAACTGAATGTTGAACTTTGAGTCGTCGGCCCCAATAAAAGTCAATTAATCTCTCTCTCTCTCTCTCTCTCTCTCTCTCTCTTTCTCTCTCTCTCTTTCTCTCTTTGTTTTTGTTTGTGTGTGTCTCTCTCTTTGTCTCTGTCTCTTTGTCTCTGTCTCTCTGTCTCTCTGTCTCTCTCGCTCTGTCTCTCTTTTTCTTTCTCTCTTTCTCTCTCTCTCTTCTCTGTCTTTGTCTCTCTTTGTCTCTCTCTCTCTCTCTCTCTCTCTCTCTCTCTCTCTCTCTCTCTCTCTGTCTATGTCAACGGGTCGTATTCCTCGAGACGATTGGTAAAGTCAGGGGTTCCACAAGGCTCAATTTTAGGTCCATTGCTCTTTAGCTTGTATATCAATGATCTACCATTGAGTATATCAAATGAACGTATCAAATGCACTATGTTTGCAGATGACACCATTATCAGCGTAAGTGACAGAAACATAAATTCCATCCAATGCACCCTGAACGTTACCCTTGATGATTTACAAAAATGGTGTTCATCAAATAGAATGGTCATAAACCCCTCAAAAACCAAGTGCATGATCCTAACTACAAGACAAAAACGTCAACGACAATCCCTAACCATCAACCTTATGCTAGAAAATGAAATCATTGAGCAAGTTTCTGAACACAGAGTGCTAGGCATAATTGTTGATGAACAACTAACTTGGGAACAACATGTCAATTCCTTATGCAAAACTATTGCTAAGAACATTTTCCTTCTCTCCAAACTGAGGCATTTTGTCACCACCAATGCATGCATAATGTTTTTTCACGCACACATAAATTCCCATATTAATTTTGCATCTGTAGTATGGGATGGCTCTATGGCAGTGCACTTGAACAAGATTAAATCACTGTACAGACGAGCTGCCAAGGTTACCATTTCCGACTCAACATTGTCTACGGATGAAAAGATAAAAAATCTTGGCTTACTACCCTTCCAAAAACACCTCGTCCTCAATAAATGCATCCTTATGCACAAAATTGCTCATTCACAAGCACCAAAGTATCTTACTGATCTCTTCATTCGTCCCCAAACAAGCCATTCACTATCTCGCAACACTTTCATTCTACCACAACCTAGAATAGACATTTTCAAAGGCAGTATTACATATTCAGGTGTTATGATATGGAATACACTTCCATTGCACCTTAGGAACAATACTTCCTTGACGTCTTTTAAAGCATCCATACGTGATTATCTATTCAGATGATCTCACTTCTGTCGCCTGTACATATGACACGTATTGCTTGATCTTAAAGACTCACTGAGCTGACAGCTGTCAAAGACATATACTAAAATCTTTGTCATTGTTGATCATATTCTTCATATATCTTACCAACTGTTGTACATGGATTAGCTACTGTGTATTTTGTGTCTTAATTATCAATGTTTTCATTTCTTTATGAGCAAGGACAATTTGTAAGGTTTTCAAGTGACCACGAAGGTTGTCAATTATAAACAAATAGTTGCAAGTAAATACAGAGCTTCTGATAATTATGAGTTTACAGTGACCATTGAAGTTTTCACACAGCTGTAGACTTTCCTGAATGAGTGCGGGAATAACGGTATTCATTGAACTCTCCAAATGACTAACGAGTTATTCCGGTAACTTATTTTCCCAAATTACCACAGGCGATTTGCAAACGAATAATTAAAATAATTACTCGTGTCTGAATATGCCTGGAGAAATTTTCAAATACGTGCAGAACTTTCGAGATGACTATACAGCTTAAACGATTAGTAACAGGAGACTTCCAGATGACCACAGAGGTATCGAAACAAAGATCTTGCCGAACAACATACTAGCTGTCCAAGTTTTGTCAGTGCTTACCATGAGACTGCATATTTCCAAGTGACTGCAAAGGTATCCAAAACACTGCGGAAGTCGATTAAAAAAACTCGCAGAGGATGTTGGGGGTCATTCTCCTCTTGTTAAAGTACATTAGGGCTGGTTGTAAAGTGTCCTCAAATGCATTGTGCGTCATGAATACTGTCAGAAAGAAGTTGCGGATTGCTCTTGACCGAAAGTTGCCCTCGAGCAATAGAACTGGGTCAGCGGTAAAGGCAGAGGAGGACATCCAAAGCCCCTGATCTGTCATCTGCTGTCTTCGAGACTCAAAGAAGTGCACGATTCTTGAGCTATTTCCGGACAGAACGCCCACTTAAGCTCATCTCCTCAGTAGTAATGCCACGCAAAAATTAGAAGAAAAAAGTATATTGTGTTAAATTAATTTGCTCCTAGAAAGATCTCAGTATTCCAAACAAGAAACAGTTGAAATCGCCAACACCGGATGAAAACTTTCGGAGAAACAGGCTTTGGAAGTGCTCAATTTCGCGCCTTTTTTTCTGGAGTTGCTTTCGTTCTTCATATGATTGAGTTAGCTGTGGAGGAGAAAATGTACCATGTTTTCCTTGCGAATGTGAAGTTTTTTTGCACATAGTGAAGAAGATCAAGCCTAAAAAGCTTAAATTTGGCTTGAGGAATTTTTTTTCAATTATGATGTTTCAGTTTTTATATTATTTACCTTCTACATAAGAAAACTGCCAATTTATTTACATAGATTAACGTACAGAAAAGCTTATTAAACAGAATGAGTTTTAGGACAAGCCATCTTTGCTAGTATAGTAAATTTTGTGTAATCACTATACGTGGTTGGCGACTTTTTCTATTTCCGTAACGATTGCGCCTTTTGGGTGATTTCAGATTGTATAATTTGCATATTGTAACAATAGATAGCAGTTCAGTATTATCAGAAAATCTTCACACACCAGAGGATTCCTTGTTTACTCAGCGCTCTCATCTGAATGGTTCTAATGATTGTCTGGTCATATTTTAAGTAGAAATACCAATTATTTCTTCCCTCGGACCTCGCCCGTTGTTTGTTCAACCTACATTGAATTCTTTTAAGCATGCCAGAGACTTTGCATATACATTGTTCTACTCCAAACGCCTTAGCACGGAATCAAACCATGTAGATATTAACTTTCAGACTGTTTTGTATGACGCTGCATGTGCAATTGCAGCAGCGACGAAGTGTAATTCAAACGTGAACACTTGTTACCTGTTTCGATGTTGAACACGCCTCTACCACTGTTGCCTATTTATTCACCTTCAAACTTGCTATTTGCCAAACTGAAGAAGAGCTACGCCCGAAACTTTTGTCATCATACTGAACCAGTGATTCCGAGACCTCCGAGTGATCTTCGTGATCACTTTACCTACGAGAGGAGACATTGTTAACATCTGGGACATTGTCAGGACCATTGGCCAGTTCAGGCAATCTGTGTCCATCTCGACGGGACAGTTTACACAGAAGGTGTAGTTGATATGGAAGATAGGGTAAAGGAGTGAAGCATAATGGCTTAAGGTTATCGTGGTTGATGAAATGTTTGATTATGAATGTTTATTCCCCATCATCAATGCTTTCTTATTGTTGTAGTTGCTGCTGCTGCCGCTGTTATTAACGTCGTCTTTTTTTAAACTTTTATTAGTGTTGGGACCTATATGGTATGTGACACCATAGCCACAATACTCAAAGATGGTACCTGTGTATTTATTTGTATTATTACTTTTATTTATGTTCTTCAGGTCATGCCTTATTATTCTTCTTCGTCAATCATTTCTTCTTCTTCTTATTATTATTATTATTTCCTCCTCCTCCTCCTCCTCCTCCTCCTCCTCCTCCTCCTCCTCCTCCTCCTCCTCCTCCTCCTCCTCCTCCTCCTCCTCCTCCTCCTCCTCCTCCTCCTCCTCCTCCTCCTCCTCCTCCTCCTCCTCCTCCTCCTCCTCTCCTCCTCCTCCTCCTCCTCCTCCTCCTCCTCCTCCTCCTCCTCCTCCTCCTCCTCCTGATCCTCCTCCTCCTCCTGCCCCTGCTCCTCCTCCTCCTCCTCCTCCTCCTCCTCCTCCTCCTCCTCCTCCTCCTCCTCCTCCTCCTCCTCCTCCTCCTCCTCCTCCTGCCTATGCTCCTCTTCCTCCTCCTCCTCCTCCTCCTCCTCCTTGGTGTTTATGTTGTCGTCCTTATAGTCTTCGTTGTGGTCATGGTCATTATAATGGATGTTGTTGTAGCTGCTGTCAACGTGCCTTGCATATCACGGTAGTAAGCGTACCATGGCCCCAACGTCAGCCTTGCAGACAATGTGCCAAGAGTGGAGAGTAGAGACGCTAGAATTAATCTCCATACAGCAAGCAAGCAGGCCATTTACTGGCATTCGTCCACAGCCGGTGACGGTACCAATCATTTCAGGCCGGGATTTCAGGTCATGCAGGGCGACCATACCTTTTGATCTTTTGTGCCGGTGCCACCCCACAGTTTAATCTTCTCTGAAGTGGGGATCGAGATAACAATCCCGGCACTCGTATATTCATCAGGACGGAGCTGGCGCTCATCCAGGAGGTGTCGGTCGCATTTTTAATGGCTGCGTGGGCGAACGAAATGAACTTTGATATGCCACGTTGATTTGTGATATTCAGTGCGTAAATGCGCAGACGTCAATGCATGCCCACGTCACTAGCATTCCCAGAAAAGACTGCACGCAGTGTTGCACCTCACGTGGCTGTATACAGCTCTGGTGTATGCAACAGTGCAACGAACCTGGGGAAGACTCGACCCTTAGACACTTTGTAAGCAGATCTTACATGCTGGAGTCTGACTACATTCCGGCATCACTGAATTAAACCTCCAGCTATGGATACGTGTCCATTTGCCATGAGACAACGCAGGAAGATAATAGCTTAAATAAAGACTTTGGGAGCGGATTCTGGCATACAAAAGAGTTCACAATGGTGGTTGGACTACAACGTTTCTTTCTGTGGAGTGTCTGTGATCTATTAACTTAATATAGAGCTCTGAGGATGAGTTGCTAGCGTGCTTGGCTTGCGGTGGCTTGCAGCTAGTGGATACAACGTTCAAAGCTTCGCGGATCTTACATTGCATTCTTGAGCAAAGTGCTTCACTCACACTGGTTCTCCCACCCAGCAGTAAAGTCGAATGGATACCTGTGAGGGCTGAGCTGGAAAATTGTGAACGTTACCCTTGACGCGTTCATCTGCGTCTTGGTTGCTTTCTCTCCAGTGTGCTGCGATGTTATTTGAATGATGTCATGAGTATCTCAATGTTGAAGCGGTAAATATATGGTGGAGTTCGCGCTTCCATTTTGGGTGAATGAATGAATGGATGGATGAATGAATGAATGAATGAATGAATGAATGAATGAATGAATGAATGAAATATTACAGTCTATTAGCCAGTATAGGCTATGTAAATCTTACATAGACCATTGATTATGAAATCACTGTCGGAGTAAGAGCAAAACAAATTATGAGTTTCGTAGTTATTTGCCGTTTGCGAATCGCACAAAGAGACGCGGTTGGTATTCTCTGCCTGTTTCTCTCTCTCTCTCTCTCTCTCTCTCTCTCTCTCTCTCTCTCTCTCTCTCTCTCTCTCTCTCTCTCTTTGTATCTGTCTCTGTTCCTTTGTCTTCGTCTCTCCGTCTGTCTCTATGTCTCTCTCTGTCTCAGTCTCTGTTTCTCTGTCTCTGTCTCTGTTTGTTTGTCTCTGTTTCTTTGTCTCTGTCTCTCTCTTTCTTTGTCTCTGTCTCTCTGTCTCTGTGCCTTTGCCTCTGTCTCTTTGTCTCTGTCTCTGTTTCTTTGTCTCTGTTTCTCTATCTCTCTGTCTCTGTCTCTGTCTGTCTCTCACTCACTCTCTTTCTCTTTCTCTCTCTCTCTCTCTCTGGTTTTTTCTCTCCTCTTTTCCACACTTCTTGAGAAAACCTTTCATTCAGTAAAATTCACAGTAAGCGACAGAACGGTTCATGGTTGGGGTCATCACCTACAGCGACTTGTACTAGTGAATGATACGATGGAGGGCCGAAGGGGCTTTAGTTATCTATCCATCTATCAAACTATGTCGGATCAACAAAACGTTTAGTGGATTAATCTCAAACAGATCAAAAGACGAGAAAATCAGAACTGCTATGTGCATTCAGTAGCAGCTTTAATGGTAATTCAAAGCATTTGTTGTGAAGGAGTATCGCGTTTCTCGTCCTGAAGTTGTGGACCTTGCTTGTACAGCAGCTAACATTTTGAGTCCTTCTGTAGGGAACGAAATTATCATGATATTGTAGCCTGATGTGTTAACACAAGGGGAGGAGATTGGAAACCTTTGAGGGCGATGATGGTATTTTGTCTATTGAATAATCTTTAGAAATGACGGAAGCTACCATTGGATTATATTCCCCGCTAAGTGTAAAGCGATGCTGCTTATACCTTCCTGCTGTGGTTTG
>JAWQFJ010000798.1:58147-68147 GCA_034096865.1 Theodoxus fluviatilis | reverse complement strand
ATTAACCCGCATGAGCAGCGGTTTACAAAGACAGACCTCAATTTTGTGGGAATTCTGTCGCAGTGCGTAAGACCCGGTTGCAGCCAGTCATGCAGGAAACCAATTTACCTGTACGTTAGTTCACAGTTCAGTTCAGTTCAGTCTCTTAACCCTGAGATGGGTTGTTGAGGCACCACTGATGACTTTCGGACAATCTTCCTCCATCGATCTCTATCCTCTGTGGCTCGCTGTGAGTCAGCAAAGGTCAAGCCTGTCCACTCTTTGATGTTGTCTTCCCATCTCTTTCGGTTCAAACCTGGACCTTAATCAAACTGGCGTGCTTTGATTAGTCAGGCAAGATGGCTGGAGGCGTTGTAGACTGAGTACCTTGCACCAATTGACTTACAGGTGTGTGGGGTGGTTGGGAACTTCTTACTCTGACACCCTGGGTTACCGAACAAGGAGTGAACTTGCCACATGGAGACGTTACCATGGCCATATTTATTCCTTCTTTCCCCTCCCTCGTCCCCTCCCACCCCACCCGTCTTCCCCCCACCCACCCCCACCCCCACCCTACTCCTTCCCGCTCATCAAGTCATAAAACATTGGTTGAACCATGACTGCACAGTAAGGTCGAACTACTTGGCAGAGTGGACACAAAGGGGGCGAGTCGGATGTAACATTCGACCCGTGACATATTATTTGGTTCCACTGTGTGCACACTCCTTCTGACGCACTGCCATTGTGGCTGGAGTCACCTTGAGTAGTTTCTTCTGTGAGAAACAGTGCTGATGCAATATATATAAGCTGTTTTGTGTTCACTGCGTTTCTGATCGTCCAAACGACCTAGACACTCATGTACACGGAGAAAAGCTTTTGAAACAATTTTGGCAAAATTTTCTTAAAGTAATGACATACAGATTTACGGACTAAGATTGCTTGTAAAGTCAACTGCTATTACGAGATATGTGCCAAAGGAATACATGAAGCCCACATTGTGCATTTGTCATACGTCGGATGCAAATGAGTGTGATAGGTTAAAGGTGCTCTTTTCTATATTGCGACTTTCTACCCAATGATGAATGGTCAATGTAACTTTTCGTCAACAATGTTTATGACACAGTGTGAAAAATCGTTTGCAGGAAGAACTTCTAAGATGTCCTGTTGAAGATGTATGGGTCCACCTGAGAGATCATATAAGTATTATCTTTGTCCAGTCATGAAATCGATGGGCTTCCTTACTGCTCTCAACATAGTAAGATGGCCCTTGATAAGGTAAATGCTGCACATACGTGTATTTGTAAGTGATTGTGAGTAGTAAAAGAGATCACGATTTGATGGGCCCTGCCCTAGTGCTGTCACGTTTTGGTGCGTGAGTTGTTTGTATACGTTCTTGTGTGTATCAGAGATTAAAATCCAACGAGTTTCATATCGTTTCCTGCTATTCCATTGTTAATGCCCATTCTCACTATGTTGTCAACACCATTACGCCTATGGTAAGCATGGCGTTGTTTCTAGACCTTCATCCTTCACTAGGTTCTTGTTCCATTGTTCTCCCTACAACCCCTCTATTGACGTCGTTTCCGAGAGCGCACGTTTAGCAAGGAGCGCACTGGAAAACGGGGGCAGAATTTAAACACGGCGTCTGTCCTTGCATGACCTTCAGCGACTGGCAGGATGCAAATCACAGCACAAGGGCAACACATCGGGCAGGAAATGCAGTTTCTGTTAGGAGGGTTGTTGTTACATGTCTGAGAAAGACAGGTGGAAAGAAAAACTAGACGATGATGAAAAGGCGTGGAGGGTTATCGATGATGACAACATGGCTGCAAAAAGTGGGCGGATGTCTGGAGCGTACGTGCGGAGGGTGGCGTCCTCCAGCCGAGACCATTTCTCCTGTCTCTGGGACGCTCGGCACGTAGGCTGTGGCGGCATCGCTATCGATCTCACAGACTCTGCTAGGCCACGCTGCCAACGTCCATCTGTTGCTTGCTCTCTCCCTGTGTCTGTCAGTCTGTCTGCTTGTCTGCTTGTCTGTCTGTCTGCCCGCCTGCCTTCCTTCCTTCCTACCTGTCTGTCTGTCTGTCTGTCTGTCTGTCTGTCTGTCTGTCTGTCTGTCTGTCTGTCTGTCTGTCTGTCTGTCTGTCTGTCTGTCTGTCTGTCTGTCTGTCTGTCTGTCTGTCTGCCTGTCTGTCTGTCTGTCTGTCTGTCTGTCTGTCTAACTCTCGCTCTATCTCTCTCTCTCTCTCTCTCTCTCTCTCTCTCTCTCTCTCTCTCTCTCTCTCTCTCTCTCTCTCTTTCTCTCTCTCTCTCTCTCTCTCTCTCTCTTTGTGTGTGTGTGTGTGTGTGTGTGTGTGTGTGTGTGTGCGTGCGTGTGTGTGTGTGGGTGTATGTGTATGTGCGCGTGCATGTGTGCGTGCGTTTGTGTGTGTGAGTGTATGTGTGTGTGTGTGTGTGTGTGTGTGTGTGTGTGGTTTTGCCTTCTGCTCCTCCTCCTCCTGCTGAATCTCCGTATTGTTTTGCTCCTCTGCTCTTGCTCATCCTCTTGTTACTGCCGGTCTCGCTTCTCTTCTTTGTCGTTGTCTGTGTCGCCCATGTATACGTGCACGGTTGTACACGTGTTTATCGCATTGCTGCTTCAGTGAAAAAAAAGTATTCCATTGAAGACTTGGGGCTTAGGGGTGGGGCTGGGGGGCTGGTGGAAGCGGAAGGGAGAGGATGGGTGGAGAGGGCACAGAAGGACTTCATTCGACTTTTTTGTTGGCATCCGTCAGTCTCGTGAGACCATGGAGTATGCGCCAGATTTGGTCAGTCCGGGGTGGAGCGGCAGCGCACTCTTTGGCTGTAGAGCCCGATGCCTGAGCGGAATACTCTGTTGCATTTGTCACAAGTGAAGTCCCAAGTGAAGTCCTGGCGTGGCTCTGTAGATGCCAACGCTATCCTCTGTCGCCTGCGCTCTCTCTTCTCCTCCCACTGCTCCTGTCTCCTCTTATCGCTGGCCTGGATGCCAGTCTTGACGACGTGTCTCCAGCTGCTGTCATTCGACTGGAGTTATGATTTCAGGTGAGCGAGGACGGTCCGGGTCGGAGTAGGGCTGGGAAGAGACGTTGGGAAGGGTGTCAGTGTACCACGCCACTACACATGGACCACACATGAAATCAGGATGCACCCCGCTGTGTCAACCACTCCATGACTACGCAGAATACTGTTGGTGGGAAAATTCCGATGAGAGAAGAACAGCATTGTCTCTGTTGCGTCACCACGTTGGCATATTCGCCTCTATGACGTCACTGTTTGTCGCGTGGCCAATGTCACGTGCGGAAAGGGTCGGACCGGATCGAGTCAAGAGACCAGCCAGGACGGGAAGGAAGTATGACTGGGTTTCTCATACGTCAAGTCCTATTTCGCGCGCCACTGTCCGTTACTGTCACCCTATTATGGCTACGATTTAGAGTCCCGGCCATTGCCTTTCTATGCATGGTCTATATATGAGGCAATGAAAATCCAGTCGCTCAACAGAATCACTCCACGTGGAACTCACAGCAGTCTTTCAGCGGCTTAGCGTAAGGAGCTACCAAACCCTCGTAAAAACCCGATTCCAACGAAGTTTTGCTTGCATGTAAGTAAGCTTTCCATTTCTAGGGGTTTCCCAATATGAATGTTTGGTTTACGGTCTGATTCGAAATTACGTTTACACACACATGTATCTGTATGCATAATTGTATGTAGCCTGTTCGTTTATTTCTTCCATATCTCCTTCCATTCATCGTTACATGCGTTGTTATGAGCACTTGGCTTTTGCATCACTTTACAGCACCTTTGCATTTGTGCTTACGTAACATTCTTCTGATAAAATGCGGCAACACCGTTCCCACATATTTGGTAAGTTTTGGAACACCCATCAGCCATGCATCTGACAAGCAACCTCCGTCGCAATTTCGGGAGCCTCTCCTGGACCATTTTGTGAACCCGAGTAGTATTGACTCTGGCACAGTTCGCAATGAATGCGTAATAGACTTGACCCTTTGCATTACAGCATTGCGCCCAAAATAAATCGTATTGATACAATTTTTTCTCTCCACTTTTTACAGAAATCATGCAGATATAAAAAATTGTTTCCATTTCAACACAAACATTTTATTTTATCGAATAAACACTTGTTTATTGTCTCAACAAGAGTAAGTTAAGAGTTTTGTGCGAAATAGCCTTAGAACTACTTTAACGGCGTATGTCAGGGAGCAGATCGGTTGTACCACAAGCTTCTCGTGTGACCTCTATTTGCATATTTCGGACGAAAACCTTCCACCACGTGATGTCAACTGGGCTAGAGACACTTTCGCCGGTGGGCGAAGTCTCTAGTGAACTAGAGTGCTCCTGGACTGCCTACTGACTGTGCGCGATATCAGACTTCCTCCATGTTAGGCTCCACTTCCTCTTTAGGGAGCGCAGTAAGGAGCTTGTGTGTGTGCAAGCACGTGCCTCCTGTGTCCACAGAGACAGTAACTATCCCCGCCCCTCTGTCCTCGACAAATAATGGACCCTTCCAATGCAACCCTGCCGTCTTAACCCTTTCTATTCTTCGTAGACCCCCCACATGTCTCTATGTGTATCTGTCCGTGTGTGTGTGTGTATGTGTTGTGTGTGTGTCTGTGTTGTGTGTGTGTGTGTGTCCCCGTGTGTGTCCGTGTGTGTGTGTCCCCGTGTGTGTCCCCGTGTGTGTGTCCGTGTGTCTGCTTAATTGTGTGTGTCCCCCTGTCTGTGTTGTGTCTGTCTGCTCGTGTCTGTCTGAATGTCATGGAAGGCAGAAGCGTACCAGCATGCATATTTTGTCAGTCATTACGAAATAAACTTGGTTCTTACACTGTTGGGCACGAATATGCAATGGCACCCACTCTTGCATTAACACTGATGATGACATTATCCTAGGATCAATACAGTGAAATTCCTTGCACACATTTCTACAGCTGCCTAATTATCAACAGAGGGGTTTCCCCAATTTGCAGCTACACCCACCCCCCACCCCCCACCCCAATTTCATGGGCCAAACATGATGATGCAATATTTTGTCTGTCCACGTGCTTCTATCGTAAGCTCGGGTCTGAGCCGAGCTAAATATATATTGTGCAGACTTGAAGGGAAGGGAGAATATAAGGAGGCACGTT
This sequence comes from Theodoxus fluviatilis, assembly GCA_034096865.1. Classification (NCBI taxonomy): domain Eukaryota; kingdom Metazoa; phylum Mollusca; class Gastropoda; order Cycloneritida; family Neritidae; genus Theodoxus; species Theodoxus fluviatilis. Next base: position 63,006 of record JAWQFJ010000798.1, on the reverse strand, counting down.
GTTGATAACTTGTTTACGCTCTCACAGCAGTGACTGCGACGTACTTAGAGACGAAGAACTCACTGACGGAATTCACCGACATCCTGCACATAAAGTTCTTGCCGAAGGGTTGGGTTGGAGCGTTCAACAACTGTAGGCTAACAGACTCAGAGAGACGGCCTCCCCCAGTCGAGGGCTCGTCCAACCAGAGACGCGCTTTCATTGGCTGATGTTCTTCTCCTCTCTCCCCCTGGCAGTAACGTCAACGGACAAGCTTCCCCATTCAGCAGCTGCGGTGTTGACGAGCTAGTACAAGATCTCAGGACTCACTGACAGATCGCAAGCAAACATGGCTGAGGTAAGTCTCAAAATTCACTTATAATCTCATGTCTCTGACAGAGTGATTATCTGATTGTGTGTGAGAACGGAGCGAGAGGTTTTGTAGGTCGAGCAATGTCATGAACCCGCCGGCTCATATGGCTACCGGTTCTCTCCTGCCTTCGCCCTAAACCAATCGCAGGGGTGCTCTGGACACTCCCCCGATCCTTCTCAGGGACACCGTGGTCCACGTGTTGTGTTTTACTGGGCTGTTTGTCAACAGATTTGTCTACCGATGTGGTCGGCCTTCTCGATTATGTAAATAAGTCAGTGGCAAGCTAACGCTCCATGTGTAGCCAGTCCGAGTTTTAGAGGAAACCCCTGTGTGGTGTGGCAGCGGTTGATGATGAAACCCTCGGGAAAAGAGGTGCCGTGGGTACGAAGTGGTTGTAATCAGAAGTGAGTGTGAGGGAGGGGTCTTTTTGAACCACCTGGGCAGAGGGCCAGAGGGGTGGGGGGTGAGGGGTGGGTGGGGGTGGATCTTTACTTTTTTTGTCTTGGGGTATCTTGTGAGCGAAGGACATTGTTGGCTGTCGGCCGAATCAACATTGAACCAATTCCCCGCAAACGGTGAGCCTGGTGCGCGGGAGAGAGAAAACGTGGCAGTGTAAATATTTGATTTTCTTCTCAAACAAACTCCTGCAGCAGAAGCTGACTGGACTGTGACCCGAGCAGGCTTCGAAATTTCTCGTCTGCCTCCAGCTTCATGCAGTCAAGGTTTCATTTGCATCGGGTGATCTTTGATTTTCATTCCAAAGCGGTTGGATCAATTCAAAAATTGTGGAACGCTTTGAGTGGGGAAGAGCCAATTAACTAAATCCGTCGCCGTATTAGTATCGGTTTCGTTTTTGAAGTTTGATTGAAACACACGGTAAAGGAATGTGTGCTAAAGTGAAGACTTGATATTTGTGGTTTTTAAACTTCTGAAACAGTTTCAAAATTAACTGTTTCGGATTGGCAGAGCCCAAAATCACCAAGATAATGATTTGATCTGAAAGAGGTGTTAAAACATGCGTGATTACATCATCACTAGTGCTCACAATGTGCATCGTGATATCAGTATAAAGAAAACAACATCGACAATAATAACGATAGCAAGGAAGAACGCTAAGAGAAGGAAGATTGTGAATGTAGTAAAATGTTCCCTCGGAAAAAAAATGTTCACTCATTCTCACTGTCTTTCTGTTCACGAAATATGAAAACATCGTACACGAGGCTTTAAACCACTAATGTTTGACATGAAACATAATAGACATGTTGGAATTTCGGCAAGGCATTGTTCACACCATTTATTCCAGGAGCACATGTAAATCCACGCTTGGATAATATCCGAGCGGAGATTTTCATTCGACCGCTGCACATTCTATACATTTGAAAAAAGCGGCGCTGCTGTCAGTGTCAAATTGTGAGGGTAGAGGAAGGAGGGAGGGGAGAGGGAGAGAGAAAGGACAGCATATGTTGCTGACCCAGCTGACCTTTGGCCTAGCGTCCCCAGGTAGCACGAGAGAGAGAGAGAGAGAGAGAGAGAGAGAGAGAGAGAGAGAGAGAGAGAGAGAGAGAGAGAGAGAGAGAGAGAGAGAGAGAGACAGAGAGACAGGACAACAGACATGACACACAAGACAGACAGGACAGACACTGCTCACTCAGATGTCCACAGACACACGACAAGGCACCGGCGGGCAGTGGTAGGCAGTAACGAGAGAGTCTGAACAAACAGTACCAATGAACAGGCAGACAGGACACGCAGCACAGGAGACCAGGACAGGCAGCACAGTAGAGAGAGAGATCAGAGAAGAGGAGAGGCGACGCAGGAGAGAGCAGAGAGAGAGTCCGAGACAGACAGACAAGAACAGACAGAGCAGTACGAGACGAAAACAGAAGACAGCGACCCCAGATGACAGACCATGACAGCAACATAACTCCTGAGATCAAAACGCTCAGGCTAGGCACGTCGGACGGCTAGATACAGAAGGCCGAGAAAGGATCCAGTACGGTAAAAAAAAGTCGCTTTTCCCCGTGTTAAGCTATTAAACAAAGAACAAGGGCAGACCTCTAAGAAGACAAAGACTGTCAAAAAGGCCACGACAATAGAGCAGACAACAGGTGACGGTAGAGCAGCCGAGTACAGACAGAGCAGGAGAATTACGAAGACTAGAGGAGAAGAAGATAGAGAGAGGAGAGGAAGGAGTTAGAGCAAGTGAAAGGACGGAGGAGATAGAGACAAAGAGGGAGATGAACAGGGAAGGAGGGAAAAAGGGGAGGGATGAGGAGGAGGGGAAGCGGATGGGAGGAGGGAAGGGATGGGGACGGGAGGGAAGGGAGGCGAGGGAGGGAGGAGGGAGGGAAGGGAGGGAGGGAGGTGAGGGAAAGGAGAGAGATAGAGAGAGAGAGGAAGAGTGGAGTGAGTAGAGAGAGCGAGGAGAGTGAGAGAGAGACTGTTTGTAATGACATGCATGTCCTTGTTCAAGCACACCCCCCTTTTTTTTTTTTTTTTTGTCCGTCCGCACTGTGTGCATAAACTGCATCTAGTGTGAAAATCTAAACTGCAAGCCTGGCAACCCAGCGCTGATTCATGTATTCTCTGATTATAACTATTAAGTAAGTAACTGGGTGTGGTCTGGTGTGTTATTGCAACATCTGGGACTACCCCGGTTCTTCGTGTATGAATCTGTGGTCGTTCAATGGGCATATCGTTGAGCGAATTTGGAAGCACACAGGAGTCTGCACATTTGCCTTCAAAGTAAATTATTTATTTACATGTACTCACAGTCCCAATTACGCCTGCTTCCTGAACTGAGTAACTGCGAATGGGGGGGCACCCCTACTATGCCATAACCACAGCTGTAGTACTTTCGGAGTCCCCCAAAGATGTTCACAGTTCTTCCAATTCAGGCATGCAGTGTGACTCGTCAGACAATCTGAGGAAAGAAGAAAAATTCACTCTGAAGGAAGGACCACGCAGAGGTAACTTAACTCGGACCGAATTTTGTAGCAACAACGTGCATAGGTGCTCTTCACATGAGGCACAATGGCAAAGCTGGGATAAAATCAGTAACTGGCCCTTCAACAAAATATACCCAGCCCAAAGCGTGCCAGCTCACAGATGTCGTATGGGTACTGTGAAGATACACATGTCAAAGAGTGATGCGGGCAGGGACACAGAGGGAAATGTAGTAGTGACCATTGGTATGATGTGTGAGTGTGTGATGGCGTGTGGTGTAAGCAGTGGTGTTGTAGTGGTGTTGTGTGGTGTGGAAGCTAAGTTTGAACAGAGAGGGAAGAGGACAAACGAAGGTGAAGAACAAGGACAACACTAGCAGGGCGGAGAAATTAGTCCTAGAAAAGGGGCCCAAGGGAAACTCTTGGGATATGAATAGGAGCTAGGGAGGAAGCGATGGGATAACGGAGGATCGGGGTGTCGGAGTTACCCAAAGCAAAGGCAGCTTATTATTGTGAGAAGTGGACTTGAGGATAATAGATAGGTTCGCTGGAAGTCTTGAACACTCTTTGTAACTCAGAGGACCACAACCATAGAGATTCCCGATGGTCAGATTCCATAGTAGTAGATATCGCTGATGGCAACTCTCTTGCACGCTACTGCAGTCATCCGAGTTTGTAAACAAAGTATCCTGTAGAGAGTGGACAATCTGTTCAAAACTCCTAACAGGTTTCCTAATCAATCATAGTTGTTTTGGTGAATAGCAGTTTTAAAATGCCTCAAGAAATGTTAAACATTAAAAGAACAACAGAATGTGGTTGTTGGTTCCTATCCATTTGTGTGTGTGTGCGAGTTCCTGTATCTGGATGCATGCGCGCATGCATGTGCGTGCGCCATCGTGTTTGTGTAAATGCAGATGGTTTCTGTGGTCATCACTATTGCTGTAATTTTTCTTCCCAACAATGAGGTGTATTAAAGTACTATTTTTCTCTTTGTAAGCAATTTTCTTTTGTAATGCCACTGGTGCTCTCTCTTCTCGTGTGTGTGTGGTGTGTTTACGGACAGACAGGCTGGCAGGCAGGCAGGCAGGCAGGCAGGCAGGCAGGCAGGCAGGCAGGCAGACAGACAGACCGAGACAGACTGGCCAGGTGCAGGCAGTGCAGGCAGGCATGTTAACAGACAGAGCAGACAGACAGATATGCAGGGGACAGGCAGGCAGGCAGATAAGCAGGACCAAACAGGACAAATAGGCGGCAGAGCGGCCAGGCAGAGAAAAGACTACCAAAAGTAGGCAGAGGTCAGGCAAGAGCAAGCAGCTGGACAGATAGACCCGACAGACAAGACAGACAGGCGGTAGGTAATGAGATAAAAGCAGGTCAGTTCGTGGGCAGACAGACAGAGCATCTATAATTTCTGCTTTCTTTCTGGTTTGCTGTCAAGACCTTCTAGCATCTGGCTATAGTGAGGTCAGCAGCGGGTGCGAGGGTGGACACAGTATTTCATCATCCCCGTCCTTCATCCCTGTCAACCCCACTAAAGACTCAGATCCCCATAGTATCCCTTG